>RJWM01006663.1:0-51592 GCA_004363535.1 Dasyprocta punctata
AAACAGGATCTCACTGTGTGGTTCAGGTTGGCATTGAACTCACTATGTTACCCAAGCTGGCTTTGAACTTGTGGCGATCCTCCTGGCTCAGCCTCCTAAGTGCTGTGATTACAGGGGTATGCCGCCATGCCCAGCATTTTGAGTATTTATTAACCACACTGTTGAGTAAACTAGGAGTGGAACATACTCCTTAGAAATTAGAAACTTAGATATAGCCCAAAACAATTGTCTGGATTGCAAACAGAAAGGCAAGGAATCCTCAGGGAGGTCTAGGGACATGTATCTAACGAGACGTGTCTGTTCTTGACGTTTGGTCAGCCGTTAGCCTGCAGTAGTAACTGAACTCATTCCCCACTCTACCCCTGGCCCAAATACATTTCTACTCCAGCCCTCTCCTTCAGGGAAGTCTCCACCATCCACATAAACATTCGGCCAAAAACACTGACTCAGCCTCCAAGCTCTACTCAGCCAGCAACACAAATATCATTCCCCATATCCCCGCCATCACTGCTTTTGCGGTACCCTCCTGATGTGCCGTGGAGGCTGCTGTGTGGTCTCCCAGCAGACTGCTTTACTCCCCGAGGTGTAACCCTCAGGGCACAGTGACCCTGCCTCCCTACTTCACACCCTGCCTGGCTCCCCATTGCGCACAAGTCCGTGATCAGGCCGGAGCTGGCTCTATCAGCGCGAGACCTTTGTGCCCCAGCCCTGCCTGCCTTTGCAGCTTCATCTTTACCCTGCTCCAGCTCTGCAGTTTTTGTGCTAGTGTCGCCAAACTCCATTTTCCCTGCACACACAGTGCTGTCTGCTTCCTTCAGTCATTTGCTCACGTCATCCTGGCTGCTTCAGGTGCCCTTCTGTCTAGCCGGTTCTAACTCAGTCCTCCCCCACCAATCCACACACACTGGGGATTGAATCCAGGGCCTTCACACTGAACTACAGCCCCCAGCCCTTTAAAAAAAATTTTTTTCCTTTATTGCTAAGTCCATAAATTGCCAAGACTAAGCTTGAATTTGCAATCCTCCTGCCTTGGCTTCCCAGAGTGCTGGCATTACAGGTGTGCACCTCCAGGCCTGGCCTCCTACTCAGTTTTAAGGGCCAGATCTAACACCATTTCTTCTAGGACTGATTCCAAAACTTTCTCAGGTAACAGTACCTTAATGTCTCAATAATTTTTCCATAAAGCTTGTGGGTCAACATAAATACCTAATCATTCTGTTTATTTAGTAGTTATATCCAAAACTTTAATAAGCATTTATGTCTTAACAACTTTAGGAGCCATTTGAAAAATAATACATATACATTGAAAGAAAAACATTATTTTTACTTCATTCTTTAAAAATCGTCACTGCGTACTAGCAAGGTATGTGTGTCTGTCAGGTCCTACATCGTTACTCAAACCACTGCCACTCTCATTTCCTGTTCCACATTGATTTTTGTTGGGTACTTGCTTTTTATTATGTCAGTTACCAAAACCCTAGCTTCAAAAGGATATGACATCAAGAGAAATTGCACCACAAATAGTGAATATGTAACTACCTTAGACACTTGCATGATATCCAATGGAAGATTAGTATTGCTGTGTTTCCCTCAAAAATTTTGAAATATCCCATGGCACCTCTTTGAGTTTGCCGTGATATCCTGACCTGGTATAGCTTGAAGCACTACACTGCAGAGTTAGGTGCCCTCTTCTGAGCTCCCTTAGCACATTACGCGTCTCTGGCTGGCTTTCCCTGGAGTGGAACTGGACTGACTGGGCGGGGCAGGGTGGGGGTCAGAACCTCAAGGAAACCCCGGATAACCAGGGCACTGCAGCCATAGAAAGTCACCTGGCCTGACATTAACCAGGAGGTTCACAGCCTGCAGCTCTGGGAGGCAGTGAGAATCCTGCCCGAGCTGCGGTGGTACCAGCCTGAATTAGCCAAGGGAACCCAAAGCTGTCGTCCCTGAAAGGTGCCCACCAATCAGAAAACGACATCTCATAGTGTTGGTTTGGTTCTTGGTTTTCATTTGGCTTCTGAATAAAAGGGAAAGAAGAGAATGAAAGAAAGAAAAAAGGAAGGCGGTGGGGAGGAAAGAAGGAAGGACAGAAGGAGGAAAAAGCAGAAGAAAGGATGGGAAGAAGGGATGTCACTTGTCTCAGACAAACGAGCAGGAAAGGGGTGTGTCCTTTCCAAACCTTCAAAGGCATGAGGGCATCTTCGATGCTGGGGCCAGTCCAACCTCAAGTCCAAACATCACCAGGACTGAGGGCAGGTGGCAGGGGAATCCCAGCAGAGCACAGCAAGGCCATTGGTGGCATGCCGGCCCCTCCTCTCAGGGCTAATTTCTATAGCTCTTGCCTGTTTTATTTTTATTTATTTATTTATTTTTTGATTTGCCATTGTTTTTGTCCTATTTGTGCTGTTCTTCCCCATCCTTGGTTGGTATGAATTAGCATCACTTTTTTCATACCGTGCAACAAACAAACCCTAGACATAGTTGACAAATTTAGGACCAGGATTAGAAGTCAAGTTTATGTCCACAAGTGACTAAACTTCAATGGTCCATGCATGTTAGCAATTCTAGTCAAGAAAGTCACACTGATCACTGTAATCCTCGCTATAATCCCTTGGCAAGGCCACTGGCATTTCTGCTGCCGAGGTCCTCCTGTCTGCTCAAGCTCTCAGGTAGCCTCTGAAATCAGCCTCTGCCAACTTCTGAGTCACCCTGAGAGTAACAGATGTTGGGGTAGGCTTGGGGTTCAGGGTCCACACCACTCACTCCCACTTGCCCTTGGCTCTGGCCCCAGGGGGTGGGCTGTGGAGGTGGCGATCTATGGCAACAGCTTTCCTTCTGCAGAGAAGGACAAGCCTCGTTCTCCTGCTTCCCATGTTCAGTCTGTTCTGTGGGCGGAGCTCTGGGAACAAACTCAGCCTAGATTGTGGCCAGCCTGGCAGTGGGTAAGGAGGATCTGGACGTGCCTACCGTGGGCGACTGGAAAGAGAAAGGGATTTTACTTCTCTTACCACATCCTCCCTAGGGAATTCCACTCCTCTGTTTCAGACTGATAACCTACTTTCTAGAAACGTGAAAAAACTTCCAACTACATTGCTTCCAGAAAGTTCTTTCTGGTAGCTAACTCGAAGCCCTTCGTGCCTTAGCCAACACTTACTTTATTTGGGCTGACTCTCTCTAGACAGGGTGTATTGAACACAATAATCTTCCACAAAATTAAAGGCCTTTTAGACTTCTCTTCTTTAGAAAGAAAGAATTTGCATTTCCTTAACCTTTTATCACAGCCTTTATCACTCCCAACCCTTTAATTATCTTCCTCAATTTTTTCCTTGAACCCTCTCCAAAATATATCTTTTGAGTTACAGAAACCATAACTTAATTAGATCTTTCATTTCCAGAGGATTCTCCTGGTTCCTTGGAAGAAATAAATTAAATTTCACTTAGATATATTTCATGGGGGAAGGGCATAGGAGAAAGAAATGAAATGCTTTATATAAATAGCACATTGGCCTTACCACAAGTGAGTTTTTCCCTTTCCTGGTTGTTTTTGTAACAATGGGTCCTTTTCCGGTGAATAACCTCTAGCATAGCACATTTGGCTTGCTTTTGTGAGTACACGGTTTCTCTCCTGACAAAAGGGGTTCCTGGCCTCTGCCTGGTGAGCAGGAAGGGAGCAGGCAGGCTGTCACTCAGGAGCAGCCTGCAGGCTGTGGGGAGTGTGGGGTCTCTGCTTTCAGCCTTTCCTGTAGCCAACTTCAACCAAGGGATCCATCTTGCTTCCCCTAACTTCATCTTACCGTAAATAGGGCTGAGTCTCACAATGCTGTTCTCATTAGCTGTGCAGACTTGTTCCTCCTGATCCTTGGGAATCTGTGCTCAGATTTTCACAGGGGAAGAAGAAAGTGTTGGACTTGACTTTTTGCTGGGGAGCAGAGGAGGCAGAGTCAGGCCTTCCCTTGGCCATCACCTTCCCCAGGCCGAGTTTTCTCTTGTGTGCCAAGAAATTGGACTCACGTGTTATCTCTGAGCTCCCTGCCCTCCTTATCCTGAATTTTCACAGCACCAGTCTCTCTGACTGATTGCTCTACAGAGAGATAGCAAGAGGAAAGGATTGGTTCTGCAGCCAAACAGGAAAAGGAGGCTTGGACAGAGAGCAGTTTAATTTGGATTCCTTGCTTTCTCTTCTTATCAAAGAAGCTGAATTAGTGTAGTATAACTGTGAATGATTGCTAAGCAATTGCTTATTGATCACCTAGGATGTGTCAGGCACTGTCCAAGGGCTCCTATGTACATCAGCTTATTTCATCTTTACATCTCATTCAGAGTAGATGACCTGAGTGAGGTCTATATGGCCACCACACAACTCTACCACCCCACCGAGACGAACTTGAAATGTCCCTGCTGCAGGGCTGCCTCCCCTGCCCTGAGGCCAGGCTAGATCTCCCTGCTCTATGTCATCATGACTTCCTGTGCTTTTCCAACATTGCACTTGCCACTGGTATGTAATTAAATAATTAGCTGTATGATGGAGGTTTTCATGAGCTCATGTGACTGAAATCTGCATGAGGTCCATGCAAGGACCATATAAGTCTTGCTCTTTAGTGTAGTCCTGTTGCAGGAAATTTCCCAAGCCAAGCCAAGCCAAGCCAAAAGGAAGATTCTTTGCACCAAGGAGATAAGAAGGCAGCATTTTATCTCTACCCCAGCGAACTGTTGGATTTCATGCCAGTGGACTGGCATGAAATCCAATCAACTGCCCTGAATCAGGAATGAATACAGAATTAGAAGTGGGAGGTACAAAGCAAGTGACTAAATGTTACATGATAGGTTACATACATAGAATCCTATTTTGACAGATAGGCTAGTCTTAACACAACAGAAACACTCCAGCAACCAGGGGAGGGGGCACTTACAGAATCAGCACAAGTTAAAGGTATTACCATAATTTAGAAGCATTCGTGAGAGAGGGTCTTTATTGATGTAAGCACAGTTAAGGGCATTAGCATAATATAGAAATGGCATTACCATAACATAGAAATGTTCTGGAGGGCCTTTACTGAATGTGCACAAATCAGCCTAGAGTGCCTTAAGGTATAGGCAATTACACTGACTTAGTGCTTATCTGCAGCTGGGCTGAGTACACTGTCAGGGTCGATTGAATTTAGCAGAAACAGCAGAGCAGCAACTTGGTCAGAGGCCTCTAATTGATCATGAAGTATCTATAAATCTGCCATCTCATGAATGTGCTTTTACACTATAACTGTGCCCCAACAGTCCTAGGGCCTGGTACAGCGCCGACAAAACTGTTGCGATCCTGGGTAATTACTAAGTATAAGTGCGAGTACATGCATGAATGAAGGGATGGGTGAATAGAGAACTAAATATGAACCCAGAACTCTGGCTGTGGGAGGCAGGTCTAAAGTTTTAGAAGAGTAAACTTGAGTAAAGGGCCTCACTGCAGCGGATCCCTGTGCAGGCTCACCCATCATTAGCACAGCTTCGAGGTGTTTCTCCGGGAGTGGGGATAACAGCCTTGCTTTGGCCATCCTCTTGCACCCACTAGAGCTTGTGCCCCTAAAGATCGATAAAATGGTTGAAGATGATGGATCCAGCCTGGGGTGCCGGTGGTGGTAGTGGTGGTGGCTGGGGAGAGGGAAAAGAGACGGCAATGTTCCCTTCCTGTCAAGGGGCTGCAAAGGAGAATCCACTCAGCAGGGGATCTGGGTCATTAAAAAGTGGGTGGGTGAAAAGGGAAGAGGAGAAAGCAAGACATGATAATGTTTAGGGAAGCAAAAATAAAATTCTAATGTAGAAACTGCTGAAAATAGACTGCATGAACTGCCAGGCTGCATGCAAATCCAATGCTAATTTCTTGGAAATTAATGGCAAGTCCTCCCTTCCACGAGCCTTGCTGTGACCCCTGGCAAAGGCCCGCCGCAGGTCGGGGAGAGAGCGGAACATGGCCTCCGGTGTCGCTTCCTCCACACCCAACGCTTGCTGCTGCAGTGGGAAAAGCTAAGAAGAGGCTAAAAATACTAACAATAATTTCTTCTTCCAGACAAAAGGCCTTGGCATCCACCGGAGGAAGAAGCGTTCAGGCAGCATGTGACTGGTTGGTATGAAATAAATAAATTGAGAAAATAGCATATAATTAACTCTGAGTGCATGTTGATGACTGGGGCCGTGCAGTCTTTCTCTGATGGGGCCTTCCTGGGAGGAGATGAGCGAAGGGCCAGCGACAGTGCCGTTTATCAAGTCAATTGCCTCGTTTGCCCTGGCCCCAGGGTGTGCTTGTCCTTGGAGCTGTTTAAAGACATTCAAAGTCATTTTCAGATAGACCTTCTTTGAATACTTGCCTCCCTCCAGTCTCTTAAAGGTCCACTTTAACGCAGGTATGATGGCAAAAACCCAAATCCAGCACTATGGGAGGTCGAGGCGGGAAGGATGCAAATTCAAGCCCCGCACCCCAATCCTCAAATTCAAGCCCAATTTAAGCAATTTAGCAAGTCTCACAATTGAAAAAATAAATAAATAAATAAATAAAGGCTGGTATATAGTTTAGTACAAAGTCTCTGGGTTTGGTTCCCAATACCTCCATCATCATCCCCCCAAAATTCACTTTTAAGTGTGTGGATGCTGGGCAAATCCATTTAGAAAAAGATCCCACATTCCTTCCAGGCACCTGTGCCCAGGGGATCCCACAGCGTCCTTGGAGCTTCCTTTTTCTTTGGAGGTGCTTGGGCCTCCTCATAGACTGAACCGAGGGGCTGGATGTGCGGGGACAGTACTGCGGGATGGGGAAAAACTTTGGAGTTAATCCGAGAATGCTTCCTGCAGAGCAGCTATGGGATTTTTTTTAGGGAGCTGTGGGATGAGGTGGCAATAGGATTCGCAGGAGAACAGAAGTTGGTACGTCTGAGCATTGGTTATGAGGCAAGAACCTCGAAGGGCAGTTTTTGACAGCACAAATGAACACCTTCCCTGCATGGTACCCAGAGCAGGGAACTGTGGAGGGTGGATCTGTCTCTTTCTGCTCTTCCTTCCGTTATTCTCCAGCAAGGCTTCTCAGGCTCTCTTCTCTTTTCCAGGTTGTTCTCTCACGTGGGCGACCCCTTCTTGGATGACCCCCTGCCCAGGGAGTATGTCCTCTACCTCCGCCCCACTGGCCCCTTAGCACAGAAGCTTTCCGACTTCTGGCAGCAGTCGAAACAGATCTGCGGGAAGAACAAGGCTCACAACATCTTCCCCCACATCACCCTCTGCCAGTTCTTCATGGTGAGTGCTGGCCCCTGCTCCCCACAGCCTGTCTCCCAGTGGCCCTGCTGACCCCTTCAGACCTGGAGGAGGAGTGGGGCACCAGGAAGACCATGGATAGTCAGGGATCAGCGCGGGTCTCACCCCAACTCCTCTTGCTTTGTACCTGCAGAGGCCCAGGAGCACCTGGGTCTGGTGTGACATCACGAAGGCTGTGCGCCTCCCACTCGAGGGACAAGCCTGGCCCTCTGCAGGTGGCACACTAGTCTGCAGCTGGAGCAGGCACCGAGGTGCCTTCACACTTGTCCATTGTCTCCCCTCTCCACTCTTACAAGGGAAGGGGGAAGTGAGAGACAGTGAGGAATAGACAGGGGCGGTTGTTTCAGCCTCTGAATGCTCTCCATGAGATTGTCCACTGGATCTTCCTGGAGCAAGTAAAGCTATCTTTCACTTGCCACTGTTCTAGTCCATAATCATAGCCATGAAAAAGTTGATTTATGCTAGCACGTGAATGTGATCCCACCACTTAGTGAGGATGAGGCAGGAGGATCCCAAATTCAAGCTCGGCCTGGGCAATGCAGTGATTTACTGAGATCCTGTTTCAAAATAAGAAAGTGCTGGGAGTGTAGTTTAATGCGAAGGTCTTAGGTTCAATCCCAGTACCAACAGAAGGAAGGAAGGAAGGAAGGAAGGAAGGAAGGAAGGAAGGAAGGAAGGAAGGAAAGAAGGAAAATAATTTAGCAACCAAATTAAATCCACTCTCTGTAATATGTTAAATAAATGCATCTATATAGCTTTTCATGGAAATAAAGGACAATTGACTTAGCCACCTGTCTTTATTTATTTATTTATTTATTCATTTTTTGGTACCGGGGATCAAACTCACAACCTTGCACCTTGCACTTGCCAGGCAGGACCTTGTGCTGCTGAGCTAAACTCCTGGCCCTAGCCACCTATCTTTAAGACAAGTAAAATGGTAGCATTTTAAGACTTCTTTTTTCTGTGTGTGTGGTACTAGGATTTGAACCCAGGGCCTTTGCACTAAGCTACATCTTCAGCCCTTTTTTATTTTTTTGAGACAGGATCGTGCTAAATTGCCCAAGCTGGCCTAAACTAGTAGTCTTCTTGCCTCACTCTCCCAAGCTGCTAGAATTGACAGGTGTGTATCACCACACTCAGCAAGACAAATTTTTTAAAAAGCTATTTTGCTTTTTTTTCCCAGTCTCCTCTCTCCCTCTCTCTCGCTCATAAAAAACGTGTTCCTAACACCTTCTCTTTTACCATTCACTTTGAAAATTAAAGTGATTATCACTTCCTCTTAGTCATGCAAGCTCTTTCTCAAAAGCATTGTGAGCGTTTTAGAGACATTCATTTTTCCTTCAATGCACTGCAGAGGGTAGGAGGATGATGTCATGGCTCTGAGCCTCATTCTTCCCAGCTATTGGGGGTGGATGTACAGACAACTTTAATTGTCTAAAAGGAACCGAAAAGGTACACGTTATGCTAAACAGTAGAAAACACACAACAGTTTATCCTGTACTCTCTCATCGTGTTCTTTGCTTTTCTTTTAGTTTTTGTTTCTGAGCAAAGAAAATTTATTTTACTTATTTTATTTTATTTATTTATTTTTTTTTTTTTTGTCTTTTTGAGACAGGGTCTCACTATGCAGTTTAGGCTCATCTTGAGCTCACTTTGTAACCCAGGCTGGTCTCAAACTCGCAACAGTCCTCCTGCCTCAGCCTCACGAGTGCTGGGATCGCAGGCATTGAGCTACCACACCGGCTAAGAAAATTTATTTTTTAGAAAACGACATATATTTATGATGGTTTGATATATGTGTACATAGTGGAATGGTTAAATCAGGCTAATTAGTACATATGTCACCATGCATACTTATTTGTGATGAGAACATTTAAAATCTACTCTTTTGATCTTTGTTTTTCCAGTGCTAGGAATCAGACCTATTCATGCTCTACTCTACTACTGAGTGCTGTACTACTGAGCCCTAAAATCTACTCTTTCAGAAATGTTCAGTTACATATTACATTGTTATTAACTGTAATCATTGTGCTGCACAAGTGCTCTCTTGAATTTATTTCTTCTTTCTAACTGAAATTTTAGACCCAACCCCAACCCTCATTCTTGCTTTCTGTTAAACAAGTCCTGCGTCGTGGTAGGGCTCAGCCAGCGAAGAAGGGAGGAGGTGACACCTTCCCCACTCAGTTTGCAGGACAGAGAATGTGGGTCTGGGTAGCTGGGGCCCGCCGCTCTTCTCCAGCCGCCCAGGCAGGAGCGATGGTTTCAGCCTCCAGTCCCTGGGGGAAAGCATGTCCAGCGTTAAGGGGCAGCAGACCCCCGGTGCCCTGATCTCCGAGTGACGTCCACTCACTCCCTCTCCCTGACCCCACTAGTGTGAGGACAGCAAGGTGGACGCCCTGGGAGAGGCCCTGCAGACCACTGTCAGCCGCTGGAAGTGCAAGTTCTCAGCGCCCCTGCCCCTGGAGCTCTACACCTCCTCCAACTTCATCGGCCTCTTTGTGAAGGAGGACAGCGCAGAGGTCCTCAAGAAGTTTGCTGCCGACTTCGCTGCTGAGGCTGCATCCAAAACGGGTGAGCACACACAGCACAACCTCGGCCCTGGGCACCGGAGTGGGGAAGGATGGGGGTAAGGAAAGGTAGCGGGTAGCTGGGAACAGAGAGAAAATGACCGGAATCTGAATATCCCCTTGGGGGCTCCACCCATCTGCCTCCCCTGGGCTCTGCATCTTAAAGGCTCTGCCACCTCCCGGATGCACACCCCTGGGGACCAAGCCTTCACTAGACACATGGCCCCTGTTCACATCCCGATGGCTCACACCCCAGCCATGACAGCCGCAGCAGAGTAGGCGGGCGGTGCAAGGCAGACGGCACTGCTGGAGTGGACGCACAGGGCAAGAATCCCCAAGTCCCTTTGCCGCCTTACTATTCTGCCAACTTCCTGGAGAGACCATCCCGCTTCCTCCCTCAGACCCTGGCTGAGAAGCCCAGTGACTGCCAGCCCTGAACTATAGGTGAACCCTCTGTGGCACCACCCTGTTTCTGTCCCATAGAAAATTGAGAGCCTGTCTTGCTTCCTTCTTACCCCACACCCCGTCCATAGCAGCATTTATCTGACCCTTGATGTTTACTCCGTTCCACTTCATAGTAAATCATAAGACAACCCACTGAGCCGACACCCTTCAACTTGCTGGAACCCATTAGAGAGGCCTGAATCCTCAAAAGTCTGTCCTAAAGTGTAACCTCATTGAGACATCTCCAGCTCTGTCCCTGACAGCTCTTGGTTCAAGCCAATTGAGATGTCCAGCGGCAGGGTTAGCTCACACAGATGCTCGGCATGTGAGTGGACAGGAAGGAGGCGTTTGCAGCACTTGGCTGTGTGGCCACAGGGGCAAACGGGCTCACTGGGCTGGGTGACAGCCTCGCTTGGCAGCACAGATAGACAATCTGGGGGCAGGGGCCCTGTGTCACACCCTCAAAATGAAGTCACACTCATCTGGTAGTTTTGGGACACCAAGTACATGTTTATCAAAAACAATGCTATGAAGAAGAAAATAAGAACTGGGTGGTGGTTGGGGATATAGCTTAGTGGCACAAGTGCCTTCCTGGCAAGTGTGAGGTCATGAGTTTGATCCCCAGTACAAAAAAAATAAATAAATAAAAGAGAAGAACTGGTGGTGCACACCTGCAAATCTCAGCACTCTGGGAAGCTGAGGCAAGTTCAGTCCCAGCCTCAACAGCTTAATGACTTTGGGAGACTAAGACTCAAATCAAAAAATAAAATAAGGCTGGGAATGCAGCTCAGTGTAGAAGTCTTTAGTCCCCAGTTCTGGAGGAAAGGAAGAAAAGAAGAAAAGAAAGTGTTGGTTTCTCCTGGCCAGAGGCAGTTAGGAAGCCAGATTCAGGCACTCTGGTTAGAGCACCAGGAGAGTAAGGCTGGTGTGGGTGTCTGCAGGGAAGACGGGAAGCTGGGGAGGGGAAATCAGGATGGTGGCAGAAGGGCCACTCCAGGGTAGCAGGTGGCCAGAGCACCGGGATATGACAGGGAAGTGGGGAGAGTCTGGGCTGTGCAGTTGGGCCAAGCGCTGTATGCAAAGCTGGAGAAGACACCAAGCTTGCCAACCCCACATTTTATGGGGTTCACGGAGGGAGGGAGCTGAGCAAACCCTTGCATTTGCTCCAGAGTCTGTTGTTAACTCTCAGCTGCATCTCAGCTGCCACTGTTACCGCTGCTGTTTCAGTACCAATCCAGACCCTCTTGCTCTGTGTTCCTCTTTACCAGAAAAAAACTTCAAATAGGCCTCAGGTGCCAGCAAGAATGAGATCAGAGACCACCACGGGATCCTAACGCATCTCTGCTCTCAGAAGGAGCTCTGGGCCCTTAAAGCACTGTGGGAGCTCTGTGTTAAAGCATGTGGCTCACTTCCTTCTACATTGGGCAGGAGCACCCTTAGTAGACACCCTTTTGTTAGGCACCTCTTTCTCCCAAGGACCAGCTTTGGGATGCTGGCTTTAATGCAGCCTGATGTTTCACACGAGCTGAATATTTCAGAGAAAGAGCATACAGAGAGCCAAATTAATTCTTGTTCTTAGGCCTCAAGCAAATGGCTTTTTCTCCCCCATTTCCACAGTAGCTATTGTCACAACCACTAAGTCCCCACAAGAACCAAAACTAATGTTGTAGACACAAAACCCAACTCCTTCACAAATCAGAAAAGCAGGTCTCAGCCAGGACTGCGGCAGATTCTTAGAGTGCGTATGGAATAAGAGGCAGCCAGTCCCCTGGATTTCCGTGTGGAATTCGGGACAACCAGAATCTGCGGTCACTCTCCAAGAACGCATGGGACTTGGGCTCTCTGCCTGTGCGACACCTCCTGGTGGTGATCTGGGGAACTGCATGGCCGGGCAAGTTGTAGCTGGTTTGGTCTTTTAACACCTAAGGTGCAAAACACATCACCATGTCTTGTCCTAGAACTTATGCCTTCCTTGGCTTCCTAGTTATTGGCACACTGCGGTTCCTTCTGCCCGTAGATTGAGTGTCATTCTCTATTCAGGGTAGTTTAAAGAGACTCACTCATGTGTGTTCATTTATTCAACAACTACTGAAATCCTATGTGATGTCTGAGTGGGGATATGGAGTGGAAAAGGATAAAATGCCTTGTCTTGTGCGGCTTCCTCCACAGAGATCCTGGGTGGGATAGCAGAAAAAAGTACTTGAAGCTCTAGGACCCAACTTCTCGTTCTACCTTAGCTTGGCCACTAACTCTATGGGACAAGACCAAGTGACTTAATGTCTTGAATTCCTTAATTTTCATCTAGTTGTTATAAGGAACGGTGCGAGACAGAGAGCGGCCTAGACTACCAGACTTGTGCAAACGCAACGTGGCTTGGGGTTTATTGTGCCTGGGTGCAGGCAGACAGGGAGCAAATAGAAGCAGACTTTTTTATAGGGTTGAAAGAAAGTAAGGGACATTAGGTGGGAAGATCTTAGCAAACACCAGTCATCAAAGATCTCTGGATGTTCCGTGCCTTAGTGGGCAAAGTCCTTGAGGCATCCGGCCTGAAAGCCTGGATAGTCTGTGTCCCACCTTATCTCTTTTAAGACATCCCGAGTTTGCCAAAGGCACTGGTGTTGGGCTGAGAACAATGCCTCTGCGGGCAGACAGGTTGGGTATTGAGAGAGTCAGGTCCAAATCAGGCCTTACAGTCATACCTTCTTCATTATTCTCGCTTAAAAAGTAGATGATTTTCCCTTGCTTAAAGTATAAAAGAGTACTAAAAGCCATTCCCTCATGTAAGTAGATTTCTTTTGCTTTTAGGATGGCTTATAATCTGCACACTTTATTTATTTAACTGTGTACCTACTTTATACATGTCCTAGGGATGGAACTCAGAAATTTAGGAAAGTGCTCTTCCTATGAGCTGCACCCTCAGCTCACAGTCTGCATACTTTATCATCAGGGATGCTTTTGCCCCTACCCCTGAACACTTAGCAATGCTTGAAGTCATTTTGGGTTCTTATAACCTGGGTGATGCTTTGACAAGTGCAGGCTAAATGGCTATGGGAGGAACCAGCTCTGCAGAGCAAACTTGGGCTGAGTAAAGAGAAAAAGAGGATAAAAGCAAAAGTAAAAGTACATACCATGCCTAAGAAGCACAGTGTAAACCACCATGCAGACTCATGCATGGTAACAGCTTTCCGTGATGGCCACTCTTCTTCTGTGCCGTGCACATCTCCTAGGAGCTCCCGAGAAGTCCTACGCATGGGTCCTCATGTTGCCCTGGAATCTGGTAATTGACAGGTCCTGCTCATTTCCTCAGTCAGCTTTGCCACGCCCTATCCCCTATATCACTACTGGCATCTAGTAACTAGGGCCAGGGATGTTGCTAAGCATCCTACATGTAATGCCCAAGAAAGCCCCTTACAACAAGTAGCTATTCCATTCAAAATGCAGTTTGCAAACCTTGCTATAATTTTAAAGACATTGTATTTTCCCAACGTGTTTCTCAATCAGACTCACCCAGAAGCTAAAAGGCTTGACCCCAAAAGGAAGGCAGCTGTGGGAATCACACAGTTATAAAACATGCTATTTCTACAGAAATTATTTCATCCTTTCAAGTCTTGGTTTCTTCATCTGAATGGTGGGGCCAGTGATGATCTATTTGGATTATCATGAGGAGGAATCATCCAAAAAGGATTATCCCTCTGCTTACACAGATTATCCCAAAATGCTTACACAAAAGCCATTTTTTTAAAGAAAAAAAAAATTTCAAAACAAGATAATAAGAGGATACCAATGGTTAGTACATTGCATATTATCTTTACATTACTCTGAGTACAAGATATCGACATTTAATTGTTAAAACAATATTAGCACAAACTTTTCCTTCCAATGAACTAAGAGAAATTAATAGTGTAACTATCATATATATATATATAGTTTGTTTGTTTGTTTGTCTTTTGCTTTTCTCTTCTCAATTACCCCATCCCAGTTTCTCTTACCTTTTGAAGCTTCTCCCCGCAAAAGCCTTCCATGTGGCCCTTTAGCTCCTGGACAGTGGGTTGACTCAGGGTCTGTGACCCACTTCCCTTTTATCTCCTGCTATGAAAGAGAGAAACAGCTTTTGTGTAATCACGGGTCTCCCTCCTTTGTTATTTAGGGAGCTGAAATTATCAAGGCA
Source organism: Dasyprocta punctata (assembly GCA_004363535.1). Taxonomy (NCBI): domain Eukaryota; kingdom Metazoa; phylum Chordata; class Mammalia; order Rodentia; family Dasyproctidae; genus Dasyprocta; species Dasyprocta punctata. The sequence goes on from RJWM01006663.1 coordinate 14,470, forward strand.
TTTTTCTGTACTGGTTCTTACATCTCCACCATTACTACGATCACCACATTCTAATCACAGATTTTTTCTTCCTTTTTCCAGAAGTACATGTGGAACCCCATAAGAAGCAGCTGCATGTTACTCTGGCTTATCATTTCCAAGCCAGCCACCTCCCCACCCTGGAGAAACTAGCCCAGAACATTGATGTCAAACTAGGTTGCGACTGGGTGGCCACCATATTCTCTCGGGATATCCGGTTTGCTAACCATGAGGTAATGTCTCACTGCAATTCATGATGCTGCCAAGTACTTGTAGGGATGTGATCAGAACCAGGAGTGCTTGCTGCTGGCCACTGCGAAGAGATGGGCACCAGTGGGGAGCAGCAAAACAAGCACATGCTCAGGCTTTTGTCCATGCTCTGCCAACTCCCTGGGAAGCTTTGAGCATGCATCCCTCTCTCTGGACCTTAAAGGGTTCATTTAGGTAACATCCCCATGATTCTGTCTGCCCTGCCAACCTTGGAGGGATATAGAAATAAAATTGAGAATAGATAGAAAATATGCTTGGAAAGAACATAACATTATATTAGTTATTGGTATTGATAGCAGTCATCATTCTGACCTTAGATGAGTCAAGGAATACATAAATACAAAAAAATGCAAAGGCATAATGAAGAGCTATTCGCTGATACATATGTCATGCAAGGTACCATGAAACATACTCAAAGTTTTAAATGTGGCCCCGGCCTCAAAGAGCAGGTCAGATGAATAAGACTATGAAAAGAAAACTCAGCCCAGTCCTTGTCAAGTTTTGTGTGCATCCCACTGAGAAGCGTGGGCAGGGCAGCTGAATCCTGTTGCAGGCAGACAGATGGGGAAGCTCCTAGCATCCTTCCTTTGAGGGAATCCACATTGCTTTGCAGTCAAGCATGAAAGAGTGATTGATATTGGAAGAGTGACATTGTCCCTTGCAGCCTGAAAGACAGCCTGAGACACAAAGTAAGTGGCTGGTCCAAAGATAAGCATGTAAGGACCAGAGGTAAAGCCTGAGCCTAAGTATTTTGATCAGTGAAGATCAAGACATCTAAAAAAAAATACATAAAACCCCATACAGTTGTCCTCCTCTATTCGTGATTTCCCTTTCTGTGTTCTCAGTTATGCGAGGTAATTGTAGTCTGAAAGTAATAAATGAAAAATCCCAGAAATAAACTCCTAAGGTTTTTTCTCCTAAGTTTTAAACAACTTTTAATATAGCATAGAGTTATGGTTGTTCTATTTCACGATTAGTCACTGTTGTTGATCTCTTACTGTTCTTAATCTACAGTTCACTACTATCCAAGATTTCGGGCACCCTCAGGGGATCTTGGAATGAGTCCCTTGTGGATAAGGGAGGACCACTGTAGATGAAGAATTTGTCTTCAAATTTAACTACATTTATTCAATAATATTTCCATTTGTTTTCCCAAGTTTTCAGTAGTAAAAGAACTGAGACTTTTTGTGAGCTTACACAACCTTTAAAAAAACAACAGGAACAAAAAACAAACCCTCTTTTTTCAGCTTTTTTAACATGAAAGAGAGATGGAATCTCAGGTTTAAAACCAAGCAACTCTTGCTTTGGAAGTGTTAGGAAGAACCGACCCAGGATCAAATCCTGAGGGTTAGATGTGGTGTCCTGTAAGGGAGGTTCAACTTTGCCATCATTGCCCAGATGACAACATCATATCCTCCTTTTGAGCCATTTGATACAGGTTTCTGGAAAGACAGATTAATCAGACTGGGACTGAATTTAAGAGTTCTAGAGTCTCCTGGAATGACTTGGAATAAGCCCTAAAAGTGAGGCTGAACACTTTCTGGGTGTAAAGGTGAAAAATGTCAATGATTGCATACAGATGGCCTCTGGAAAGTCACCTTTCTGAGAGATGACACACTGCAGTGGAATTTTACAAGACACATCCTCTAATCACTACTGCCCTCCAGTTAACTCAGAGGGTGATTGCTTTCTGCCTGACCCACATTCTGCTCAATTGGCATGGAAAGGCAGCAAGCGCTCACATGAATTCTTTTCTAAAAATAACATGACCTCTTTTATCTCTTATTTGTAAAAGCTCAATTATTGTGGTTCTTCTGACACAGCACTTCTTGGCCCCTTTAGACCAAAGACCCTGCCTCGGAGGTCTTCCCATTTGCCAGGAGCCTTTCTGCATGGGGAGAGCTATTGCCTTCCTCCTTCCCACTCTTTCTTTGGGCTTGATGGACTGCCAGTGAGAGACAGATGTCCAGAAAAGGAGATTGACTCAGACAAGGATGCTCAGCAAGGCGCTTTGGTGGACATCTAGGGAAACTTCAAGTCTTAGTTGACATGGACTTGCAGATGCCTGTTTGTACTGGAAAAATCTCTTCCACTTCTGGGCCATGATGCTTCTGTGTGCCAAGCAATAGAAATCTAGAGGAAAGATAGAGTTCTGCAAAAAGCACACATGTAGGAGTCTGGCACCCCTGGCTTCAAATCCTGGCTCCTTCACTTTAGCAGTGATTACATTCACTTTAACAATTTGGCTCTTTAGTCCTTAATGTTCCCATCATAAAGTGGTGGCAGTGTTTTTGCTGCACGATGGCACAGACTAAATAGAAGGTAGTATGGCAAGGCCTTTGTTGTGTTAGTCAGTTTTCCACTGCTGTGATAAAATGCCTTGGAAAGTTACCTTACAGGCAGAAAGATTTGTTTTTGGCTTATGGTTTCAAAAGTTTCAGTCCATGGTCAGCTGGTCCCACAGCTGTGGTCCTGAGATGAGAGGGGACATCATGGTGGAAGGACATGGGGAAACAAAGCTGCTCATCTCATGGGAAGCAGAGAAAAAAGGAAACAACCAAAGAGGAAATAACTGGATGTAACCCCAAAGGTCATACCCCCATAACCCACTCCTTCAAGTAGACTCCACCTTCTGTTTCCGTTGTCTCCCAATGATGTCATCAAATTACAGTTTCATCAGTGGATTAATCCACTCGATGAAATTAGAGCCCTCAGTATCCAGTCACTTCCCAAAGCCCATCAGCTGGCAACCAGGCCTTTAACATATGAGTTTTGGGAGGCAATTCAAATCCAAACCATAACAAGCCCTAATGTAATGCCTACCACAGGGTGGTTTTAATACAGAAATTACTGCAGTGAATTTTATTGTTTCAAAGAATATAAAGACTTCTAGGGTAATGCAGTTCAGTTTATTGTCACATAAGATTCTGACTGCCCGTCAGTTAGCAAACTCCGAGGTAAGGGAGGAAACACATACCTCAGGCAGGCTTAAGCATTCTTACAAGTGGATGCTAAACACAAAACAGAAGCAGAGTGGAATGTTGCACAGAGTAGGCATTGTGCCCTGATCCCTGTCACTTAGGCTGAGTTTTTGTAACTGCTTTTGGGGAGGGGGAAAGAGCAGGAGGATCTTGAGTCCGTTATTATTTTATTTCACTTTTAAATTTTTTGATACTGGGATGGAACCCAGGGTGCTAAACACCCTAAGCACATACTCTACCACTGAGCTATACCTATAGCCCCACAGTTGTAATTTTAGCTTTACTACAATGCCTCAATTCTTACAGTGTTCATTCAGTAAGTCAAAGCTATTTAGTGTCCAACTGTTCTGTCTTAGGGTAGACTATCTCCAAACTTTGCAGTGCCTTGATAAATCCTCGAGGTAGAATACTGACCCCTCTAGCGCTGGGTATGGTGACACAGGCTTATAATCCCAGCATCTCAGAGGCTGAGGCAGGAGGATTGCTGTGAGTTTGAGACCAACTTGAACAACAGAGAAAGACCCTACCTCATAAAAAAACAAAACAAAACAAAAAACAATATCAAACCCTCTAAAATGAGTTCTCTGAGTTGCTTTGAATTTTTTATAGGGGAGACAGTACAGGCTGAGATTGCTCCGCTCAAGTATCTGAGGAGCATGAGTTTAGACTTGTTTCACTGTGATTCTCGGTCTCACTCCACCCTGTTCCAGGAACAGGAATGTTGCTTGTCACAGATCATCACATCTATAGCTTTGAAATTTAAGAAATTGTTTTATGGGTTTTTTTTTTCCTTTAAAACAAAATGAGTCCTGTAGAAACTTCCCTGGTTTGTTGGAAAAGCAGCTTGAATGCCTATGAGGCAGAGGGCCAGGAGAATGAAGGGGGTCAGAACAGCAGGTCCAGAACTGAAAGATGCTGGAGGAAGAACCGGGGAAACAAGTACCTTGTGTAGCAATCCAGCGGTGCTACCTGAATTCTGTGCCTTAGTGACCTCATCCTCCGTGCTAAACTACATTTTCTGGCTCTTTTCATTGCTTTCTTCAGCACGTGCTCTGGTGGGCCCTCTGATGCCGTCGAGTGGACAGACTCCCAGGCCGCCCCAGCACAGGCTGGGGGTCAGGGTGGGCAGCAAGGATGGATATTACTTGAGAGAACAGGTGTCGCGCTTCAGCAGAAATGAGTCTGCCCTTCTGTGTGCAGGGCTCTGTCCCAAGGCGTTGTCTTACATTGTCTCGTTTAACTTTTATAGTCCAGGTATTATTTCATGAATAAAACAAACAAACTTAAAAATCTAAGGATGAAAACCAGAATATTTAGCCTATTATCACCTTTGGGACAGTAGAAAAGCTAGGAAAACATCCTGCACATCAATGCCCCTTGCCAAATAGGATAGGAAATATTTTCCTTACTATTGAGGTCTGCTGTTAATCAAAAAAAAAAGACAATAAATTTTTTCTGAAGTATATTTAGGCCTATGATGTTTATGTATGCCAGGAAAGACAGACTCCCGAAAGTAGAATCAATCAGCCAAGTGGCATGGCCTTATGTTTAGCCCCGGGGGCTTTTCTGAGCTCAGAGAAGGAAGGTGTGGTCACCATCTACCCTGTGATGAAGGCCGGTTACTCAGAGAGGCGTGCGCTGTCATCTGTGAAAGACGATTTTCTTCCAGGCCTTTGTTAAAACTGCAGATTTAAAGAAATTCCTTATTTAAACAGCTGAGATACCAAGACCAGGGACTCCTTCATTCCCAAACCTCTCCTATAGGAGCAACCCCACCCTGGCTCTCCTGCAAGCCCTGTATGATAGACTCACTCTCCATGAGCTGCAGCTGCTACAGACAGGCCAGGGGAAAGTCTGTTTAGGTAGCAGTTGACTTGAGAGCACATCTCTGAATCCTGAGGGGAAGTGAAGACACTGGAAGGAAAGTCTGGGACCATCCAAGAGCACCAGGGTCACACCCACAAAGCCCCAATGAGAAAAGAAATACTTTCTGATAAGCATCCAGATCTACTCAGGGCCTGCCGACCCCATCCCCACCTGACACTGTGTACCGTGTATATAGAATCTCACCCTCGAGGCCTTCGAGAATGGGTGGGCTCACACATCCTCTCTTCCTTTTTCAGACGTTGCAAGTGATCTACCCCTACACCCCACAGAATGACGATGAGCTAGAGCTGGTCCCGGGGGACTTCATCTTCATGTCCCCCATGGAGCAGACCAGCACTAGCGAAGGCTGGATCTATGGCACCTCCCTAACCACTGGCTGCTCCGGACTCCTGCCCGAGAACTACATCACCAAGGCTGATGAGTGCAGCACCTGGATCTTTCACGGGTAAGGAGACTCCAACCTTAGCACTGCCGGAAGCACATTGCTATGGCGGACTTCATGAGGCGATGAGGAAGTGAACTCAATCCTGGACCACAGGGCAGCAGGAACGGGAAGTGGAGCCCATGGGGAGGAGACTGACTCCAGGCAGGGAAAACAGAGTAGTACACCATGTCACTCACTGTCCTGCCCGCTTCCTGATCGGAGACTAATCTAAAGCTGCCCAGGGCTCCGTCTCTTTGGTTGATGGGTGATGACTCCTCAGTGCTGGGTCTTCACTGCTTTAGGGCCTCTGTTCAGCTGGACTGACTCCGACAGCACACAGGCGGATTCCTAATGTGGCAGACAGACCAACAGCACCATGGGTTGTTAGGCTCAGGGCCCCTAACTACACCCCACTTGCGAGGTCACCTTGAGCAGGTCCTCACTTGGCACACACATGCTGAGCCACCAGGGACTGTATCTGAACTAACAGGCAGCTGCCAGAACTGCATAGGGGCGCGCTACACCCATTCTTCTTTACTTTAGAGTGACAACTGCCCACCTGTCCCTCACTACCGTTTGGTTTCCAGCCCATAAGTGTGCACTCCATTCGGAGTGGTCTGTGTTGCTTGGCCAGCTCTGTCGTGATAGATTAAAATAAGAACAAAAGCACCTCCTCTTTCTCAGTGCCAGCATCTCAGAGCCAGCCTTTCCCTGGCATGAGCAGGGACCTAGTCAGGATATGCATGCTGGTTAGTTTTTCCTCCCTCTTGTTTTTGTCATGTGGCAAAATGACTGAGAGGCAGAATTGCTGGGCAGCAGCTGCATGGTGGCTAATATTGTTATCACGACCATGAAAGAGAAGCGGAGAGGGGCGGTTTCTGCAAGTGTTCAGCCCAGAGATAGATATGAAAAGAAACCCCCTGCCCTGGTGAGCAGCAAGCAGACAAACTACGAACTCAAATATGAAAAGGAATATTTTCCTCCTTAATAACTGGCCGTCCACCCCTCCCCATCCTATCTCTCGGCCCTCCCTGTTAGAGGGTCGGAGCCACCTCGTGTTCTGAAAAAGCCACAAGTGCTTTTTCAGAAATGGTTCTGAAAATCAAAATAAAGAAGTTGAACTTCTAACATCACCATTTTATCTGTATAAAAAGAAACAGAGCAAAACGCAGTCACACACCACCCCATGCTGTTTCAGGGAGTGATAGAATGACAGAGGTCCACTGAAGTTGTACCACCACGTGACGTGGCACACAGCTGGGTTGAGTACCTTCTGGTGCTACAGAACGATGAAATCAACCACCAACACATTTCTCAGAGCTTGTGCACATTGTTAAGTGACAACTGCTGTATGTATGAGTGAACTGAGAGCTGAGAGCTGATTGGTCACGGGAAGCCCAGTCCCCAGCTATCCTGCCTCACCGTGGGCTCCAGGTGAGGGCAGAGAATACATAAAAAAAAAACCCTGCTGACCTGAGTAAGAGCCTCCCATCAACACCACCTGTCCCTGAATTAGAGCTCAGACTGGGATCTAGGTGAGCCCAAGTGACTTCAGTCAGCAGGTCACACAGTCTGTGTGCCAGCTCCTTTTACTTTGAGGGGTTACCAGTGATGTTGTTTCCAAAGAATTACGTTTGAAATCCAACTATTGGCATCAACAGCCAACACTGCTAGAGTAGGGAAATATTAGCATCAAGCAGCAGGACATTTCGACTAAGAATCTGAATTTTAGCCAGGCGTGGTAGCACATGCTTGTGATCCCAGCGCTCAGAATACTGAGGCAGGAAGAATGCGGTGAGTTTGAAGCCACCTGGGCTACACTGTGAGTTCAAGGCCAGCCTGAACTACAAAGAGCAAGCTTGTCTGAAAAAAAAGTTGAATTTTAACCAGTAATCTTGGATTCAAAGCCCATCTCTCCCATTTATCAGCTGTGTGGCCAGATTATACCACCTCCCTGAGCCTCTTTTTGTTCACCACAAAAGGGAGATAATTATTGCACTTACCTCCTAGGGTTTAGCTTTACATGGACCTATGTCAGGTATTCAATAACACTAAATACACAGTAGCTATTAGCATCCTGGGCACTCTTTTTTTCTACCTTGTGTTTACCAGTCCTCACTCCCATGCTCATCAAATCGAATGTCTCTTCCACAAAGCCATCCTCTGTTTGAGTCAAGGTAGAAATGCCTCAAGAAGACAGCGCCCTCCTCCACTTTGAGACTACCCTCCTCTTGTCCTAATCAGCGACAGACCAGAGTGGGTGGAGCCCAAGGCCTACGTTCTGACCAGACTGACTGACCTGGTGGGAACATGCAGAGGGGACACGGCTCAGGGCCCTGCATGCCCCTCACAGCCCTGTGCCTCTCTGTCCTCTGGGTGCCTTGTGCTGCCCCTTGGACTGTCCTCCCTGCTTCAGAGTGTCCCTGGGTATCTGGCAGCTGATGGAACTTGACTGTGTCCCGTGAAATGGCCCTTCAGGCCTGCCACAGGCTTACTGTGTTCTAGGAAGGAACCAGCAGGTCCAAAATGCTTGAGAAGAGGTTCTGGGTGCCAGCCTGGCTTCCTCCCCATCCTGCTGTCAACACAGAGAACCCACTATTGTCTTCTGGGAACACACACGCACGCATACCCAACACTGTCTCAGAGGGAGTCGAGTCCTTTGATTCCAGTGACAGGAGAAGAGGAGGCTGATGATCTCTGCCAAGCGAGCTGAAGCAGGAAGCGAAGTGATCCTGTCAATGTCTTCCCAACTGTAATAAAGAAATTAGAGACACATACAAGCAGAATGTCAGCCCGATTCCAGAGAGCCAGACACTTCCGGGCCCTGAACCTTTGATGAACCAGACAGGAAAACTGAATTTTCTGTAATTCTGACGTTCCGGAGGGTGTCAGTGTAAAATAAAGGAAAACTGCTGGTCTATTAGACCGAATGAATGGCATACAGTCTGTGGGCTACAGTCACGCAAATTTGCTCATAGCAAGTTGCATTTGGCTGCACAACAGGTTTCCTGAGCCAGCTGTGTTCCTCTGTTGGCCCCTGTGGCACCCCACATCCCTGAGCCACCCGCTGTGAGGAGCGGTTTCCAGGCAGGAGCAATGTTTAAAGGTTCTAATATGCACAGGGCTGAAAATCAGTTTTTCAGGGCATAAGACCTCTGAGAACTTTGCTTATTAGTAGAATAAGTTTGTCATTTGTCATTTTAAAAAAGAGAGATATGAGGGGCACTTCTGAGAACAAAGAGGATGTGTAAGTATTAAAATCATACAATTCTAAAAAAAATAAATAAATCATACAATTCTTTGAAAAGAAAATCTGCTGAAAACCAATTAGCTTAATGTACTTGGGAGGTATAAAAAGTTATTTTCCAACATAAAATTCTATCCAAGGTGGTAGCATACTCCTGTAGTCCCAGCACTTGTGGAGGTTGAGGCAGGAGGACCATGAGTTAAATATCAACCTGGACTCCACAGTGAGATCCTGTCTCAAAAAATCAAAATAAGCTGGGCATGGCAGTTTCATCTAGAGCTGACAGTGTAACACAGTTTAACAATAACCATGAGCAATGTGATAGAAAGAGTTAAACAAAAATCCTTTTCATTCTTCTCATCAGATGGAAATTACCATGGAAAAGATTAGAAGCAAAGGGAATTGTTTATTTCATTTGAACCATAAAAAATAGCTGAAAACAATGGTACATAATTGATGCTTTATTATTCTTTAACATGTATTTGGTGCCAACCCTGCCTGTGACATCCTAATAAGCACAAAATCATTGAATCCCATCCCGGCCCGGAGGGAGAAAAGCATCTGTTCTCAGTACAGAAGTCCACTTACTCCTTGTTATTAGCTGCATCAGTGTAAAACAAGATGTTCTTCCTCAGGGGTGGGTGCGCTCTGCTCAGTTTCCCTGAGCACTGTGCTACCCAGAAGGAGTGTCTCCTGCTTATTCCCATCAGCATGAAATGAGGACAACTCATGGCTAAAGCAGCTCACATCTTCCTCATCTTCCTCTGCAGTTCTTACTCCATTTTAAATACGGCATCGTCCAACTCGCTTCCATTTGGTGATGGAGTGTTAGAGAGGCGGCACTATGAGGACCAGGGACTCGTAGAGACAACACCTCTTACTATCATCTGCCAGCCCATGCAGGTAAGGCTGGGGTCACATCCTCAAGTCTAATTATGACACACTGAGCCCCGATTTACGAAGCATCAGCATTGCTCTAACTGCCCACAGAGGGTCTCTGACCTATTGAGGATACAGCCTACAAGATTGTAGAAAATCTACTTCAAGGCCAGGAAGAGTCCAGTGAGTAGTGCTAATAATGACCACCAGCATTTGCGTTTGAGCTAGGAAAAAAGGTTGTTTCACAGAGGAAGGAGATTTTTCTCTCTAAAGTAGGAATAATGCCCATAGTTGTAATCTGCTTTGTAAATTGTTCTGAAGATTAAAGACAATAATAAAATAAGACTCTTAGCACAATAGCACATGGTGAGTGAGTGCATGATATTTGTTACCTTTTCCAAGAGAGGTCAGGAAACAGAGTAGAGAGGAATAGTTGTTGAGAAGAACAGACAGAGGCAAGTTGAAAGTTCAAGCATGGTGAGAATGAAGAGAGTAGAACACTTTGGATGAAACCCAGGGTGTGAATTAGGGAAGGGCAGGAAAGAAGATAGAAAGGTCCTTTCCCACAGTGTACACATTAACCTTGTCAGAGCAACTAGAAGCTAATGGAAAGTGCTGACTACCATGGGCCTGGAAGCACCAAGGAAGCTGGAAAGAGCTGACTATTGTTAAGAAGGAACAGAAACATCTCTAAGGTTCCACCAGCAATCATAGAAACCAAAAGCACGTGGACGTGCCTTTGACTCACCTATTTCATCATCAGGGAGTAGCTGTTGTCCTCCCAAAACCATTTCTGGGATCATGAACACCTATGTAGTTAGACACCACAGCCCACATAGTGATTAGAGTAGGCAAACTGGGCTTCACAGCTGGAGCAGAGAGCACTAAATATAAAAGAGCTATTGGCATCATGATTATTCTTTCTTTCCATAGGACCAAAAAGGTCCTTTGGTCAGCACCATATTTTAGAGATGAGACAGACCCATTTGTGACAATAGAAATCCTCGGTCCCTGAAGAAGCTAATGAAGCATGCCTTTGGGAGAGAAGCAATTCCACTGACTGACTACATTAATGGCTAGGTTTTGTTTTGTTTTGTTTTGTTTTGCAGCACCAGGGATTGAACTCACAACCTCACACCTGTCAGACAGGCGCATAAGTCACTGAGCCAAACTACTGGCCCTGGTTTTTTGAGGCAGGGTCGCACTGTGTAGCTCAGGCCGGCCTTGCGCTCACATTGTAGCCCAAGCCGGCCTCGAATTCACAACGCTCCTCCTACCTCAGCCTCCCGAGTGCTGGGATTAAAGGTGTGTGCCACCACGCCTGGCTCTAATGGCTAGTTTTTATCTCTAAGCCATAACTCACTTGGCCTTTGTGTTTTAGTAGTGACAAAACACCACTACTACTGAAAGCAGTGGCAGCAATAATATCACTTTCAGAACCCCCCTTTTTTTGCAGTACTAGCAATTGAACCCAGGACTTGGTGCATGCTAGATCCCCAGTTCATTTTTATTTATATCTTGAGACAAGGTCTCCCTGAGTTGACCAAGCTGGCCTTGAACTTGCAAGCTTCCTGCCTCAGATTCCTAAGTAGCCAAGAATACAGGAATGCCCATTGAATCTGGCTTATAACCCTTCTTATTTGACAAAATACCTGCAGTTTATCTCATTGGTGCATCAGAATAACTTGTGAGTCTATAGCATGGATCTTAAAAGTCCTTATTTTACAAACAGCCACCCGAAATCCAAGGTTCTCAGAGACTTTTTAAAGCTACACCTTGGCAAAACTTGAGGTCATGTCTATGAAGCTATATGCTTCCTTGGGATTCACTTTTTTTTTTTTTTCCTCTACAGCCTCTGAGAGTCAACAGCCAGCCCGGTCCTCAGAAGCGGTGCCTCTTCGTGTGTCGGCATGGAGAGAGGATGGATGTTGTTTTTGGGAAGTACTGGTTGTCTCAGTGCTTTGATGCCAAAGGTGATTGCTGTAGGCCCCATTATCCATGGTTTTACTCAATGTGGTTCCTTCCACTTTCCCACAATCAGTCACAGTCTGAAAATATTAAATGGATATTTTCAGAAAAAAATTCATAAATGTTAGATGCACTCCATCTTGAGTAGTGTGATAAAATGTCACGCCATTCCATTCCAGCCTAAGTGAATCATCTTTTTCCAGTGTATCCACACTGTGTATGCTATCCACCTGCTAGTCATCTACAATCCATCTTGGTTATCAACTCCACAGTCACCATATCATAGTGCTTATGTTCAAGTGACCCTTATACAATAGCCTAATGTCATTCACCTCATCACACAGACGTTATACCCTGCCACATCATTTCAAGAAGGGTGAGCACAGTATAATAGTTCATGAGAGAGAGACCACATTTACATCAGTGTATTGTTATTATTGTTGTTTTATTATTGACACCTTACTGTGCCTAATTTATGAGTTAAATTCAACCATAATTAATGCTCCTGTAGAAAAGAACACAGTATATGTACATATTCAGTAGTAGTATCTGGTTTCAGGCATCCACTGACTGTCCTGGAACACACCTTCTGCATATAAGAGGAACTGGCATACCAACCGTGGCCTCTAGGGGTCATAGGCAAGCTATATTTGCTCACCTGGAGTAATTTATGAGTTTGAATACTATTAGAAAATGCCTGTAATCTGTTAAGTCTTTCCTGACTGTCTTGGATCTTGTCCCCACTGTGCAAACTGAGGCACAAGAGACCAGAAAGGTCTTGCCCTTGGTCATACGACAAAGTTGGTCTCAGGGACATGTCATGATTCCATGACCAGGATCCCCTCCATTAAATCACCCTGGCTCATCTGGTGCCCTTTTCACTTGAGGGGTATTGTTATATAGGTGTCAGAAAATGCCACCTGGTTTACATGCCTGGTTGTTATTTTCACTTAGAAACTATCTCTTGTCACTTTTGTCAGCAGAGCAGAAAAGTAGATTCCATACCAGTCTACTGAATAAAAAGTGTCAGATTCAATATTTTACATTGGCTCCAAAGAGCCAATTCAATTTAGTCCCTCAGCCAGAAAGGAAGGGGTGTCAAGATCAACAAGGTAAATCCTGGTAACAAGAAACTCATGCAGCCTCTGTCCAACCTTCCCTTCCAGGCCGCTATATACGCACCAACCTGAACATGCCTCACAGCTTACCTCAGCGGAGCGGTGGCTTCCTGGATTATGAGAAAGATGCTCCTATCACGGTGTTTGGGTGCATGCAAGCGAGACTAGTGGGTATGTGTCCCAGAGAGACTGACCGGCCTTTCCTGGCTCCTTCTCCAAAAGACTGGTGCCGTGGGTGTGTCAGGACACTTCTGGGGGCCTTCCACCAGTTTCCAACAATGACAGATGTAGTTCTTCAACTTAAAAGGGATCTGTTACACAACCATTAGGTTGTGGACATTGGCTTAGTTTATGAAATGAACACAATGTGGTCCTTGCTCAATAGCATGGTAGGGAAGGTCACACATGATTTACTTATAACAATGGAATAACAGACAGGTCAGCTTCTGACTATAGCACCTAAGAAGAGAGCAAGGGTGGGGAGGAAAAGCCAAGAATTTACAGAGGCCAATTAATGCTTGAAGACACTCAGTTCTTTGCAGCCCTGATCCGTATCAGCTATGCAGAGACAATGCCTTGTGCTGTTCAGCCATTTCACAGATACTTTTTGATCACTTACTTTGTGTAGGTTACTGGACTAGTATCGAGGGCCCAAGTGTGAGTTTGTGAGAAATGAACTTCTATGTGGATAAATAACTTACTATATGGTACACTGAATAATACAACTATGGACAGAATATTGTGGGAGCACAAAAATCTAAAAAGGAAAAAAACGACATATAAGAGGAGAAGAGAGGCAAGCTGGGAAAATGAACAACAGGAAGAGAAGGTGGTTCTTAGGAGAAAAAACAATGCAAGCAAAGTCATAGGAGTAAAAAATAGCATCAAGATGGCAGGGAAAACAAGCTGTCTTGTTTCTAGAGCATAAATTGTGAGACCAGGCAAGGGATAGACTGGCAAGATGAATAAAGACAAGTTCACAAAAGATCATGGCCACCATATTAAAGTGTTGATTTACCTAGTAGAGAAAATAGGTGGATTCCATGAAGTTAGCATTAAAGCATCAGATGTTGGGATTTATCTCTGGCATTCATGAGTATGACCAGTTGAGATTTTGTTTAGCACAGAATGAAATTAAAGCAAGATCTAATTTTCCCTTCCTCACAATAGAGAGATTAAAACATTGTCGTGTCTGAATTCAGGGCACTATCCTGTTTGTAGGTTTTCCTTAAGAGGACATTTTGCCACTTGTAGTCACCGAGGAGAAAGAATGAGAAAAACAGGAAGGGGCCTGTGGCTTGGCCTCACCTATAGGCACTCTGATGAGGGGATTTGTTGGAAACGAGGCTGACACTACTGAGTCCATGTGGACCCGCACTAGGAGAGAGGTTCACTGGATCTATTTGGAAACACATTACACTGTGGGTCGGGCTGAGTCCAGGTAAATCTAACAGGCTGATTCTCCTTGATTTTCTTTGCAGGTGAAGCCTTGTTAGAAAGTAGCACCATCATTGATCACGTCTATTGCTCACCATCCCTACGCTGCGTTCAGACAGCACACAATATCTTGAAAGGTAAGATTCTTGGGTTGACAAAAACCCGTTAGTCCCTTATCTCTAGACACTTAATTTATCATAGGGTTGTGGAATGTTCACCAATGGACATCTTTGAATCTGGACTTGTGAGCAAGCATTCTTTCAGAAGAACACTGATCTTGCTCAAATCACAAATTCATACTCTGACAGCATAAGCCCGAAAAAAAGAAGTATACTAATAATGCTTTTCCTGAGAATTGAAAGCTCTCTTGAATGAGCTGTAGGCTTGCGAAACATTTACAGCTTATAGAGAAGTGATCCTTTCTTTGTACTTAACTAGTCAAATAGTATTTCACCCAGCTTTAATCTATCATTTGCCAGTTGTTACAGCCTCAGTGGTGCTGCTGGGAGTCTCAAATCTTGATCATTCTTCTTTGTTTAGTTAATAAGAAAGACTTTAAAATACCATTTCTATAAAGATACTTAACTTTCACCCTAAAGCCCATACAGTTTTGTAGTATAAAAATCTCCATTCTCATTTCATTGGGAAAAAAACTGGGGGAAAAAAGACTTGGATGAGACAACAAAAGAGGCAGAAACAGAGAAGCCAGTAAAAAATTAGACACTATATATGTCTTCTATTCTTGTACCTTAAGTAAACCTTCTTTTCCCTACAGAAGCATTTCTGTATTAAGTTTGCACAGAGAAACTGGACTAAATGCAATATAAAGAAAACTAAGCTAATATAAAAGGACAATTCATAGGCCAAAAGTAATCACAATCCAATGAAACACAGGACTTCTGCACTGGTCCATACAACATTAGGTTTTTGGATAGGGAAAATAAATAGTTTATATGATATTTAAATATAATTTAACTATGGTAAAGTTGTGGAGCCTAGGAGACTAGCTGTTGTATTTAGGGGTTGCAAAGAGAACAAGACAATACAGGACACATAATTTATAGTATTATTTATAATGGTTATGCAAGGAGTTAAATACAAAGAAAGTGCAGGAAATCTGTCCACACACTAAAGACCTAAGGAATCTAGCTGAGGGCCTGGATCCCACAGCAATGCCATGCATGAGTCCAGCTGAAGACCTAGAGCCTATGACAATGCCCCCCATGAGTCCAACTGGAGACTTAGAGCCCACAACAATGACTCCTGCAAATCTGTTTCATGGATCTGTACTGGGAAGACCCAAAGGTCAGTGGTGGAAGCTAGAAAGTCTGTGCCAGCGGGGTGAAGAAGCTATGCCAGTAGGTTGAGGATTCTGTAGTGGAGCCAGGAAGCATTGCTCAAAATAAGGACCAGAGAGCCCCCTAAGAGTACCACAGTCATCCTCAGTGACAATGAGGTCCTGAGCTCCTCTGACAATAAGAACAGCCAAGTTCATATCAGGAAGCCAGCATGACAAGCTTCTAGAGATTGAGCAGTACACCATCTTCCCCTCCGGAGCCAGGAAGCGATGCTCAACGTAAGGACCAGAGCTCCCCTAAAATGAACCTCAGCCACTCTCAGCAACAACAAGATCCCAAGCCCCTCTGACAATGAGAACAGCCAAGTTCATATCAGAGAAGAGGCTCCACAAGCTCCTCCAGGAGAATTCACAGTAACAGGAGAACCAACAGCACCAAACAACAACATCGCTTAGGAGAACCCACAATGCTACTCTCTTCCTCTTAAGGTCTCCTTTTTATGCTGGCAACAGTCCTCAGGTGGGCCATCTACACTCAGCACCATGCTGATTCAGTTCAGCTAGTGCTTAAGTTGACAATTTTAAATCCACCACACTAGCTAAGTTTTTTGGTAAGATGGTCATGGAATTTACATTAGAAAGAAACATAATCATCACAAAATTGAATAAATTATTGATGACTCATGGGGTTTTTTTTCCTCTTTAATCAGACATGACAAAGTCAGCATTCATTCCAAAATTGTAGCCTGGGTTATGTGTTGATAAAATACAAAAATTATAAGCCTTGTCCAAATCCACATGCTTCCCACTTTCTTTCAGCTATATATAGCATCTAGTAGGAAAAAGAATAACTGACTTAAAATTTTTGTAATAGTTTGGCCTATAATTTATTTTTCCACTGAAAACATAATGGCATTTCCTTCATCTTCATTTTATTTTATTTTACTCCTAAGGTTTACAACAAGAGAACCACTTAAAGATTCGTGTGGAGCCTGGTTTATTTGAGTGGACAAAGTGGGTTGCTGGGAACACATTACCTGCATGGATACCTCCATCAGAGTTAGCTGCAGCCAGCCTGAGTGTTGATACAACCTACAGGTAACCCCTGAAACTGCTGCTCCCCAGGACCAGTGTGAAAACACTTTCCACATGGTCACTGCACCAGGCTAGTCAAGCAGATGAAGGCACAGCCAGCCTGCCTGTGAACTTATTAATAGTGGTGAAAGTCAAACTATGAATTCCAAAGCCAAACAAAACAAAAGCCAGTATGCCTTTGTATTTACCAGTAGTATGACTTATACTTCCCACTGCAACCTGCTCCTGGGTTGAATTTTCTGACTTTCTGATGCCTGTTTCAGTCTAGCAATAAAACCATTTTGCATTCCAGGAACACGCATCATCTAAGGATAATGTAGACCAGAGACTTGGGAGATGAGGGAAGCGACAATGTCTTACCTTCGATTTTCACTTTTAGTTTTCTAAAGCATTTGTAATTCTCTATCTTATGCTCATTTACTATGGCTATAATCCTAGAATATTAAAAAGGCACTCTTTCAAATTTTTTGTGGTGCTGAGGATGGAAGGCAGAGTTTCGTGCATCCTAGGGAAATTGTGTGCCATGCAGTTACATCCCAGCCCAGCCAGCCACTTTCACATATAAAGGAGTTCAAGTGGCTCACCTAAAGTTACATGTTTAGCAACCACGCAGAAAAGTAATAATGAGGACAACTAGCATTTATTGATCAATTTCTGCTTCTCAAGTATTGGGTAACATGCTTTACAGTGATTCGCAATCCTTTTCTGTTGATATTTTTCTCTTAGATTAATAGCCTCTCTATGCTGGGATTTTTTTTTAATGTGTAGATTGTGAACAGGTTACTAAAACACATGTATACAATTAATTAATTGACAGTAATATTCTTATATTAACTATCAAAAATTCACTCAACATTTGTAAAATTTCTGTGAAAGGACAGTCATAACCATGTCATGGGAAATTCACCTGACGTTTCTGAGAGTAGAATTTGGAACAAGTGGCCCAAATAAGCCAAGCTATCTTCCTTGAGAGATCTGTCATTTTAAATACCTCCCCAAGCCGCAGATGCAGCAATATGAGTTTCTGGCTAAGGAAGGAGAGGATCTTTTTTCTCCCATACTCATTTTTCTGCTCTGCAGATAAGACCTCAGCAAACCTTAATGGTGTGCTACTTCTTGCCTTAAAGGAATGTGCAGTCCTCAAAAATAAAATTAAATCAGGCCCCCTACTAACATACTTCACATTTTGTTCTCTGGCCACTGTTCTTCGCGGGCAGGGTGAATAGGAGTAAACTGTTGTCTACAGGCCAACAGGCACCCTCCCTCTGACCCAGAAAGGGGCTGTATGGCTGCCAACGGTGGTAAAGTGACTTTCATCACTCTCCATCCAGCCCCATTCCCGCCAACTCAGGCTGACTGAGGATGTGTTCAGTTTTCCCATAAATGAATCTGTAGCCCTTCCCCAGCTGGACTGGGAAGCTCCCCGGGGTCATCCTTACTGAGTCTTTCAATACGCATAGACCCAGATCCAGGTGCACACAGACCACATAGCCCAGCAGCATGGCAGTCAGATGGATGAATGCTGAGGACTTGTGAAATCGGGACACAGTTCTTACCCCATATTTCCTTTTCCTGTTTGGCAAATCAAAATTTAATTGAACCATTTTTTATTTGGGATGGAGCCAGAAGAATGAAGCCTCTAATTCTACAAATCAATTGAGAAAGCCAAAGTTAAAAGCATGTGAGAGACATGGTCCTACACTGAAACTTCCCCTGAAGTTAATGATGCCAAATGAACAGGCCTTTTATGACACCCAAATGATACAGGCACATGGCGATGGGAGGAAACAGAAGCCCTGAGAGTAACATGAGTCAAGTGTATTTTCTCCAAAGAGCCCTGTCATCTTGCAATGGGGCTCAGCAGAGAACAGGAGGGAGGAGGCACTGGAAGTCAGGTTAGGGAAACTACCAGACTGATGACTCATACCCAAGCATATCCACAGACACAAGAGCAGCCAAGGGGCTGGGTGTAGACAGCAGCCCCAGTTCTGGAAGCTAGCAGGGCAGCAAAGCAGAAAAAACAAAATGTGTACCAATGTGGCGGAGCTTTAGAAGAGGAACTGAGCCCTGATATTAGGAAACAAGAGCTGAGAGGAGGTGTCAGTCCAGAGTGCTGAGGGGCAACGAATCAAGCTTTGGGTTGGGCTCAAGCCAAAACCCTGCACCAGAGCCGACAGGGAGTACAGAGTGGACAAGGAAGAGGGCTTTCCTGCAGGTGCCACCTGAGAACCTGGAGCACTGACTACCAGATCTGGTAGTGACTGGAAGCCCACCTGACTCAATGGACAGTACAGGATCCTGCGGGTGTGGCTAGCTGTCCCATGTCCATCAGGACTGATCACACTGGAGCCATTCATAGGTTCACCTTCAAGGTGCTGGGAAGGCCAAAGTCAAGAGCTAATCAGGAGGATCTAGATTCCAGTAACCATGTCGTTCTTCATTTACATAAACCGTACCTGTCACAATGTGGTCTCATCCTTGAAATGACTGCATGAGCCATACATACCCTGCGGCCTTGCTCCACAGTGTTCAGGGAGTGTGGCAGCTCCATGGAGACCAGGTGATGCAAATGGTAATGGAACCAGATGAGAGGCAGGAATGGGGAGAGAAACAATTTGCCTTAGAACAAACAGGTCCAGCTCTAACAAGTGGTGATTCACATCTCTACCTGCCCCCAGGGTAGGGTGAGATTCAGGAGCTGTTTCCCAGAGAAACACGGAGGCCGAGGGGTTAGACAAGGGCAGGTCTCCTTCACATGGAATATCCCTCCTCTCTGCACGGTAAGGCCAAATGCACAGAAAACCGACCTGACCAGGGCACCAGCAAAAGCTTTCCAGCGTGAAGGATCAGCTCACAGGCCAGATCTGAGACCCAGATTCAAGTCTATGCTCCAAAGAGTTGCTAACAGTGTGAGCCAGTCAACTGTTGCCTTTTAAAGTCTCAGTTTTGTTATTCTGAACCTTGAGATTCACAAAAGTGTTGCTGGAAAGATTATACTGAAAGAATGCAGACGGGGCACTGGCATGGGGCCTGATGCACAGGATCCTTTCATGAATGTTTTTCTAGAACAGTAGCAGTAGTAGTAATGTATGCTGCTGGACATGACATGTAAATTTCACTTTGAGACCATACCGACCACCGAACCAGGAACCACACACCCAGCAATAAAAGATACAGTGAGAAAATAGGAAACTTAAAGGACATAGGTGTTCTTAAAGAATAAGATGAACCTCTGAGGGATCAGAAACTAAATAGTGAAGAGGGGTGGCAGCAAGCAGAGGAAGTGGGAGCCCACGTGTATTGCTAACCAATCACCACAGTGGGTGCTTTGGTCCTTCTCAGATGCCTTTGTGAATTATGTCATAATTAGCATTTACATCAGTGACCTCCCACCCAGTCCATCCACAGAGATGGTTTCTCAGGCGCAAAAATTGGGTTCTCTTTATCTTTATGCTCCCTGGGTTTCTAGTACCAGGTATAGTAAGTCTCTGACTTAGGAACAAGTTCTGCTCCAGGAGAAATTTCGTCAATCTGATTTATTCACGCTCTGATAAAGTGAATCTTCTATAATACACTTGTGAATCTTACACAGTGCACTTATAAAAGTTCACAATTTGAGTGTTCACAAGTTCGGGACTTACTGTATGTTTTGTGTTCAAAATAAGAAGGAAAAGCCTGGTGGAAATTTCATAACCTCACGAATCAGATGGACTGAATACCTGCTTTTAAAACTGATCCTCATCGTTTATTGTGCATAAGGCTTCTGAAGGGAGGCCTGGGATTTTTCAGGTGATCAAATGAGATCTAATTTCTGCCTTGCTTCCTGTGAGCTATGTGATTAGGACCATCAGTGATCAATGTCCATAAGCAGTCAAAATGCTTAGTCATTCTATGAATGACAGGTCACTGTAATACCACACATGTGGCCTTTATTTCTGCCCATGATGACCCAGCCTTCATATGGTAAATCCTGTACCTTCCTCCTCTCTAGGGAACTAGATAAACAGGTATAGGGGCACTCTAAAAAGGCCTCGAAGTGAAGATTTAGAGTGACATCAGTTACTTTGCCTCAGGATCAAAATGTTTTAATTTCTTTTGTTTGTTTTTATGTTACAGACCTCACATTCCAGTCAGCAAATTAGTGGTGTCAGAGTCCTATGACACTTATATCAGTAGAAGTTTCCAAGTAACAAAAGAGATAATAAGTGAATGTAAAGGTAAAGGTAAGTGATACTGGTTTTTCTTTTCTTTTTTTCTTTAGGTAGTATTATACTGGACTGCATATTTAAATGTGTAGTCATTTATGCATCATGGTTAATAATATCCTATTCAAAGTGTTTGAACTTGCTTTAAGAGACTTGCTTAATAGGCAAGAAGTGTATTTCTAAACTGTCTTCTAGTTTCACATTAAATTTATAACATTCTCTGAGTACTTAAAATGCTAGGTATTCCAGGGGAGCACACTAGACTTAGTTACTATACTAAATAATATAGCTTCTGAGTTGTAGCTAGACCCCTTACATGTTATAGAGATTACCCTATTACAACATGTTATGGAGATTACCCTATTACAACATGTTATGGAGATTACCCTTTACAATATGTTATGAAGATTCCTCCTACATGTTATGGAGATTCCCCTATTATAATTTCTAGAGTCTAGAACAACACTGCTTGCCAATAATTGATCCAGTAGCATGGATTCCACATGCAAACCCCTCTACACAAACACACCTACTGTCCCTGTTGCCAGCAACCAAGAGCAATGCTTTATAAGGTTCAAGTCTTTTTACTATTGCAGTTGCTCAAAATTGAGCTCAAATATTTAGTGATATGTAGAACTGACTGCTCAGTATAAATGTTAGGTTAGTATATTTATGTGCATGGAGCAGAGACTAGAATTATGTGCAAGAAAATATTACCAGTGGGCAACAGTGGACAGATGGCTCTCATCCCCAGTCATCAATCTGAGCTGCTCACTGTCATGAAGACACTCAGCAGGGGCTGTTGGCCAGGTTTCCTGAAATCTCCATTCTGCAATAGTAACATTTCAGCCTGAAGTAGAAGGGTTGGTGCGGGGAGCCCTTTGGATGTAGGACAGTTCTGCATCTTGACTGAGCTGCCTACAACTGTGTGCTGTCACACAAATTCAGACATATAAGCCTGGAAGAGATTTGAATAAGATACACAGATTATACCAGTGTCCATTTCCCGGTTTTCATAGTGTACTGTAGATATAAAAGATGTGTCCACTGTGAATCTATGTATTTTTTCGTCATCCTTTTTCCTTTCTAAATTTTTTTCCCAGGGCTAAGGGTTGAACCTAGGACATTATGCATGCTAGGCAAACACACTACCACTGAACTACATCCTCTTTCCCTTTTTAAAAATGTTTTAATTGACATATACTAATTGCACATTAATGGGGTTCAGTGTGATATTTCAGTGTCTATACAGTGGTAATTATCCAGTCAGGGTAATTAGATTTTCCCTTTCCAGAAACATGTATCATTTCTTTGCATTGAGTGTCATTATTTAAGATAAAATCTTTGTTTTAAATAGGCTGCCTTAGTGATAAGGAAGAATTTGTACAGTATTGCTTGCACAACTTGTCTTCTTTTTGAGAATGCTTGTCCCTCAACACATAGCTTTCAGTACAGTATTTACAAAGTTGACATCTGCCTTTCCAGAAACAATCTTCCCATTCCTTGCTTCCATCCCCAGGAAATAACATTCTGATTGTGGCCCATGCATCTTCCCTTGAAGCATGTACCTGCCAGCTTCAGGGCCTGTCACCTCAGAACTCCAAGGACTTTGTGCAAATGGTCCGAAAGGTAATTGGTTTTGCATTTAGGGGGCTCCTGATGCCTGGTAGTTTAATATAGTTCAGTGACTGGCTGTTAACTAATTTCTTTGAAGCATGCACTTATACTGAGCTAAAAGGATTCATTTTCACTTAACCAAGATGTATGTATACATGGTACTCCGTGTAAGGCACTTTCTTAGGCTTTGTGTAGAGGAAAAGAACTGTTAGCGCTAGTTCTAGCTTGTAAGAGCTAAAATTTAGGAAACAGCTTAGAATTATAAACAATAAGGGACCTTGGAGAAGAGGAACAAACATGAGCTCAAAACATGACTAAAAGCATAACTACAGGAGAGGTCCTGACAGGTAGGCCAGGCAGGGGAGGCAAGGAATTGCAGTGATCCTTATCCCACTGAAAGGCAAACCTAGGAACAAGGCAGCAAGAGAGAACCCCAGGGGCTGGCTCCTACTTTCATTGTTTGGTGTTTTGTTTTGCTTTGCTTTGCTTTGCTTTGCTTTGCTTTGCTTTGCTTTGCTTTGCTTTGTTTCTTGGTGCCAGTGGAAGAGCTTTTCTGGTCAGCTACCTCCCACACAGCCCCTTCAGGTAAGGCTGCTACATCTTTTCTCTAAAGCCAGAGCACCCTGTTCAAACCCTTTCTTATTTCTAAGAAGTTTACTTATCCATCTGCCTTTCCCAGTAATCTGTAAACTTCTGGAGAGCAGGGATTTCTAGCTTGTTTATGGATGTCTCTTTGGACACCTAAAAAGAAACTTAAGTATTTAAATTGTCAAGTTAAAAAGAAAAGAAAAAGAAAAAAAGAAAGAAATTGTGAAGTTAGCAAAGACACAGCTTCTACTTTGAACATCACAGATATGTATGTACCATGCACTTCCTGAGAAAAGATAAAGCAAAGGTGAAACAAGTTTTTTTTTTAATTAAATAATCTTTTCCCATTGTGCCCATGTGTCATTTCAGAAATATCTGAGGTGCCTTTTTAACCTGACATGCAATCAGGGATTAACTCCTGTGTCCTTAGCTTTACAAAGGGCCCCTTTCATCTGAGGTTTTGTTTGCTGAGGTTTCAGTTACCCTGGCCAACTGAGATCCCAAAATACAGGACGTACTCTATAATAAGAGTAAAGGAGAAACCACATTGATATACAGTGACCACGTTCACATAATTTTCACTAGAACATACCTTTGTATTTTATTTTATTTCATTTATTATTATTTTTAGTCTCTTCTGTGTCTAATTTATAAATTAAACTTTATCATAGATATGTATTTATAGGAAAAAACTGTATATAAGTTTCAAAAGAGTCTGAGGTTTCAGACATTCACTAGGGATCTTGGAACATATCCACACATGGATAAGTGACAGCTAGTATAATTGCCCCTTATAACTTTGTTCTCTTTTTTCCCAGTCCACTAAACAGCAATTTATAAAAAACTACTTGTAATAGGGTACTCACTTTTAATAGATCCTTTTGATGAATCCTCTTGCAGTATTGTCTTAGTTATTTTTCTTGCTGAGATAAAATACCCAACACCCATGAATTAAGTGAGGAAACATCTATTTAGCTCACAGTTTGTAGATGTTTCAGTCCATAATTGGCTGGCTCCAAGGCAGGGTGGCCTGATAGAGGGGCATCACAGAGGAGAAACAGTTCATGGCAAGCAGAAGACAGCAAAAACAAGGAAGCAAGGGATGACTACATCTCTTTTCATCCCTTATAGTTTATCTAGTCTACTTAGGGTGATAGCTCTCATACCCTTAAATCTAGTGCCCTTGAGCCTAGCACTGTACCATGAATCAATTCCAGCGTCATATGCTATAGATCCAGCCATCTCTGAAAAAGCCCCATCTATGACTGCACAAGGCTTAGTGGGGAGACATCTAAACACAAGCCATACAAATACTCTTTGCCAGTTTATCAATTCTACCCATTTTATGTTATTTATTGGCTTTTGAAGGAGATGCATTTCTGCAAAGCCCCTATTCTCATTTTACTGAGGCCACCTCAATATCCTTGTGTCTAGGGTTGAAAGTTAAGGCATTAACTGTCTTGTTTCCCCTTGCTCACTACTCTTGCTTTAGATCCCATACCTGGGCTTTTGTTCCTGCGAAGAATTAGGAGAAACTGGAATATGGCAGCTGACAGACCCACCCATCCTCCCTCTTACCCATGGACCTACCGGGGGCTTCAACTGGAGAGAAACATTGCTGCAAGAGTAAGCCCACTAGGGGTGAGAGAAAAAGGTCTTTTGGAGAAGAATCTTTTGGGTGTTCAGTAACAGTAGAAAACTCTGCATTGCATTCTAAGTGGACAGCTCAGATTTAACACACTTCCTTTCACGCTTAAGGTTCTTATGACAAGACTACGTAAATGAGCAAAAGACATGATTCAGGGAGAGAAAAATCCATCCTCTTGGAACCCTTGCCTGGCTAACAAGGCTTTGGAGAACCGTCTTCCTGAACCTGTGCCCACTACAGCAGAGGCCCATCCTCATCCCCGTTCGGGCTATGCATGGCTAAGGAGCTTCACTTCTCCCCACCGGAGCTGCCTCCCACTCTCAGGAGGGATGCAGGAAGGAGTGTGTCCGGAATGCAGTCTGGAGATGGAACATTCTGTTGAACTCCATGTTCAATTTTGTCAAAGCCAAGCTGAGAAATTCTGCTAAAGTTACTAGAAAACAAGCCCCACAGAGCGTTGTCCTTAGATCGCACCTCAAATTCTACCCTCGGTAGACTCCATACATTAGCATTGCTGACTCCCAGATACCCACTTAAGGAGTCTAATGTTTGCCCTGGTACTTCCTCATTTTCTCCCAGAGTGGGGGCCTTCCTGCTCCTGTCTGTGAAATAGGGAGAGAAAGCACTTCTGCTTTCCAAAACACTTTTAGATCCTCAAGAGGAAGATAAGATAAATGTGAGACATATTCAACGGTAGGTGCGGAGAACTTGCAAAATATAAAGTACATTGGAATTACCTGTGTTGCAGCCTAATGAGCAGCAGCACTTCTGAGTCACCAAGATTTGCTTGTCTTTGCCCCTAGACTCTGACACCGTTAACTAGTTAAGGAGGTTGAAGCCGGGCGTGGTGGCGCATGCCTTTAATCCCAGCACTCCAGAGGCTGAGGTAGGAGGAGCATTGTGAGTTCAAGGCCGGCCTGGGCTACAATATGAGCACAAGGCCAGCCTGAGTTACATAGTGCGACTCTGCCTCAAAAAACCGGGGCTGGGGGTTTGGCTCAGCGGCTTAAGTACCTGCCTGGCAGGCGAGAGGTTGTGAGTTCAATCCCCGGTGCCACAAAGAAAAAGAGGTTGACATTTTGAAAGGATGTGTGTTCAGTTATTATTTGAATCAGCAAGAAGCTCATTCTGTGCATTGTGGACATCTTGACAAACCATACTGAGGGCCAGGTTATGATGCCCTCCCAGTACATGCCAACCAAACAGAATGTCCAGAGATGCACCAGTTGCACCAGGGATGTGTAATGAAGTCAGGGAACTAATTTAACTGATGACAGTCACGACTGCACTGCTACTTGTGCTGTCCTCTTTCTGTTCATCTTTCTATGCTAATTTAAAATCTATAGGAGGTAGGGCTACTTGAGGAAAGCTGGAGAACCACATCCTGGTTTCTCATTACAGCTACTTCCTGTCTTTAGAGGGAGTTTATTTAAAAGAAAAATAAATGACAATCAAACCAAAACATCAGTTATCAATGTCTATTTAATCGTGTGAGTAGCTAATTATTAGAGCCACTGACAGTGGTCTGGTATGATATAGTTTGCCATGTAGAATGTGTGTCAAAGTAAAATCCCAACCATTTAAAGGGAGTATTAGTGTTAGACAAATCTATCTATGCTGTAGCAACATTGAATAAGTTTTAAAACCCAGACATATGCTTTGTAAACACAGACCTATGCTTGTAATTGAAAGTGAAATTTGGTGACCATGGGAAAAAAGAGGAAGTGAAAGGTGATTTGCTATTTATGTTAGCAAAAGGACTATGATTACATTTTTTAAAGACACCTAGAGAAATATGTTATGAAATTTCCAATTTGAGAAACAAATTATGGTTTCTCCTAGCATCACACAAGTATTGCTTCAATTTCTGACCATAGAAATAACCACGTGCTGACATGTTTATATGTTTTAACCTTAAAATATCTGGGAGAGAAATATTCCCACTAAAGTTCTTAAAACTCACATTTCAGCTAACCTAATGAACTTAATGTCCCTGCCGCTCATTCTTCTGGTATTTGTAAAGAAGTAGATCCACTGTTTAGTCATATCTATAATGTTTATAGGCTCACCACAAATTCTCATGGGCTTTGAATGCTCAAAATAATACTTGAATGCTTCATATTAGATTTCCTTGGAACCATAGGAGTGTGTTCTGGACAGTGTCTATACTTTTGTAAAATACAATTGAGAATGTGTTACCCTCTCTATCTCTCTTCAGGTTGTCCCATGGTGTCCTGAGAATTAGTTTGACTGACTGGGCTTCATTCCATTGCCTTTAGTCCAGTATCAATATAGCCATAGGCAACTGTCTCAGGAGCCAAAGGAATCATGGATCTGAAACAAATTTCTGGATAATTTAGGTGGAAAACCCTGAAAACGAGAAAAATTTTATTCCTCTGCTGTAATTAACTAGATTGGTTATCAAAACGGCTGAGTGACCTGAATTCACATTAAAATTTTATTTCACACTTACTACTTAAAAAACTAAAGTTAAGCCGAGCGTGGTGGCGCATGCCTTTAATCCCAGCACTCGGGAGGCAGAGGTAGGAAAAGCGTTCTGAGTTCGAGGCTGGCTTGGGCTACAATGTGAGCGCAAGGCCGGTCTAAGCTACATAGTGCAACCCTGCCTCAAAAAACCAGGGCCAGGAGTTTGGCTCAGTGGCTTAAGCGCCTGTCTGGCAGGTGTGAAGTTGTGAGTTAGATCCCTGGTGCTGAAAAAAAAAAAAAAAAAAAAAAATTAAAGTTGGACTCTAACCAAGAAATTCTTTATAAATTATGTTGAATCTGCATGTAGTAAAAGAGACAACCATATTACCAAATTTCAAATTCATACAAAAATTCTAGGTTGACACTACAACCTGAAGTTGAGGCTCATTCTTTGTGATCAGAGGCTGATGCTTATTAAAACCTATGATATGTGGAGGAAGGATAGAAAAGAAAGGAAGAAAGAATTGCCAGAAAAGAAGAATCAAATGATTTCTTAGTCAAAGGATTGTTTTTTAAGTTAGAAAGCTACCTGAAATAAATTAAACGAAATGAAATTGGCTGAAGGGCATAATCTGGGATTGCAAATCTCAAACAGTTTGCTGCTTCTACAGGTATGCTACTTCAGTGGTCTAAGACCCTAGTACTGTTCATAGGTAGAACTTTGCTTTCTGTAATTTTAAAATACCACATCGATTCCTCATGGACCAGAATAATCGGCACATTTTAATGCATAGGCTGAGGGTTTCATTTTCCCAGGCTCTTCCCCATCACTTTCTGGGTACCAGGAGCCTCCCTGATAGGAGATAGAAGTGGAGATGACAGTGTTTCCCACTACATTTAGATTCAAAGAATCTGAATGGCTGATTAAATAGCCATCTGATGGCTGGAAAAGGGGGGGTATTTTTCACTCTGTAATGAAAGGCTTGGAGGAGTTTCTACTTTTTATTTTAATTATACTTTAACCAAAGAATTATTTTAAAGTAATCTTATATTTGAAAGATGATTTTGCAAAAAAAAAAAAAAAAAAGCCTTCTGGAATATCAGTTTGATAAATCATTGTTGATCATTTTCTTGTCAGCAGTATTTGGGACACATAGACTGTCTTCCCATTGTGTGTAGCATTGCCATAGATGTTTCTTTGCCACTCAACTAACTGTATTCGTATTAAAATGAAGTCTCTTATTTCAATTACCTAGTGTCATTGAGAACTAATTGAACAGCAGCAAGAAGAGAAGTTCCTATCTCATTGCCTTTGTAGAAAGGCTTCCCTGTGCGGTTACCTAGGCACTCCCCATGCCAGTGTTTAAATCTAAAAGCAGTGATGAATTGCTCTTTTGAATTTACTCTGAGTTGTGCATGTGTTAGAATACAGATGAACCTCCGTTTAATTTTCACAGGCTTCAACACAGTCAGCTGCACCAAATCGGCACCACGAAGTTAGATGATGAGGCTCGGGTGATTTGCATTTAAATTATAATCCAGCACACATGTGAGAAAGAAAAGGCGCTGGTCTGAGGAGGCTGCCTTGCTGGAGGGATGAAACTCATGGAGGAGGGCGAGGGACAGAGGGGAAAGAGCAATTTAACATCAATTTGGGTCAACGTTGACTTCACAGAGGTGACGGGAGTATTTTGTTAGAAGATGGCAGATGCTTTTCATTTTTTAAACACAGGATTAAAATTGAATTTGCTTCTCTTTTGCACTTCAAGATACTGAATTTTCCTAGGAAAGTGACTGGCTATAATGAAAATTTAAGGGAAGGGGGGGAAGGATTGCCTCTAAGTGCAGAGGAAATAACTTGATTTTTAAATATGTGTAATATTAGGTTTGGTGTATGTAGGCTTACAATTATAGTGATGAGTAGTCAGACTTAATATACAATCAATTCTTACAAATATTTTACCCAGTATTACTTAGCTGCCATAACTCGCAAAAATCGGAATTTTGCAGCTGTTCAGCTATTCATGGACTCTATACAGGATACATATGTATAATGAAAAAATGTGTAGTGGTTCTTTTGTTGATTGCTAGTATGACAGGAACACCATCCCAGAGCTTTTTGGTTTTGCACAGACCATTCTAAACCTGCTATGTGGGGGAGGCATATGGTTTCTCATTTATAAGACTATTGTATCACTTTTTTCTATGTGATTTCGGTGTATTTATTTGAAAAATAGTTTGTATTTACAAAAAAGAAAACCATGCCTATCTGTATTGTCAGATTCCTTGTACGTTCCCTGTGCCATTTGTGCTTTTCTGGCAGAGAGCTTGTCCCTCCTGATAGAAACAGCCGTGGCAGCACTGTAACCAGCCCGGCCCATGCCAGACCCATCACCAACGCAATGGTTCATAGATGATTTAATAAAGAGAAACTGAGTCCTCAGTTGATCCAGAGCAATCGCATATTAAATCCTGAGTGGTGTCTACTGCTATCATTGTCCCCAGAGGTCAGCTGTAGTCATTTTGATTTTGGAAGTGTCCATTAAAAGTGTAATTCTTCTGGACCTGAGAGCTACTTGCCACTAACCGACAGAAGGCGGAGGACACGTGGCAACTGTGTGGGTCTCAGTCTCTTCTGGTCAGACGGCCAGCCAGCCTCTGAGTCACCCAGGCCAGAGGGGTAAAAACCCACCCAAGACTGACAAAGCAAGCTCTAAAATGCTTTCGCTTTTTCCCATGTGCAAACCACTTGGAACACAAAATAACTTTCTTTCTGTAACCAGCATCACACAATGAAACTTTTTTCTTTAGAGTCAAGCAGCTTCTCCAAACCTCTGCAGTCCCATGACATAAACTGCCACCCCCACCTCTTCTCAGCCCAGATGAATGGACAGAATGTGCAGATGCTGGCCCCAGAGGTCTGGTCTGGTTCATTTCCATGGCAGAAAGGAGAGGAGAGGTCTGGGTCCAGCAAGGGATGAGAGGAGCCTGAACACGTCTGTCTCAATCTGGTCCCTCCCGTGCTATTCTTGTTGTAATAGATTCTACCGCACCTATACACGAGGAGGAGATGACTATTTGGGTGATGAGGCCCCTTCATCTCCTGGGCACTGCCTTTGAATAAATTCTTTTTCCTTTTTAACAAAATAACTGGCCTCCTTTGACTTGGTCAGTGATGAGCAGAGAAATCTGAGCACATGGACCTAAGTGGCCGGTACCACTTACACCAATCCTAGGTTCACAGCTGAGGTTTCTATAATGAAAGACAAGAAAAATATTCGTATTTAAATTTACTGTGACATGGGAAACTTCATTAGGAAATGAAGATCTGAATAAACAGATGAAGGGTCATGCTAAATTGCCCAGACTGGCCTCAAACTTGGAATCCTCCTGCCTCAGACTCCTGAGTTCTGGGATTACAGGCCTGTACCACCCAATTTAAGCCTAAGTATTTTTGTGCTAAAGTTTGATGAAGAGTGGAGAGCCATGGAGAACTATAAAGTGAGACAGGTAATCTAAAATGGGAATAAATCCAGGAAACTGAGGATTCTGTTCACTGTTCCTCATTTTCAGGAATAAGGGTGCCCCTTTTTTCCCGGTACAGGAAGGGCACCTGTCACAACCACTTCAGGCGAGAAGAACAAGCACCAGAAGAGTCAGAGTGACTTTCTAGCTTCCATTTCATCAAATTCCTTCAGCTTAAAATATTCAGTACAGAGCTGGACACAGTGATGTATGCCTGTAATCTCAGCACTTCAGGAGGCTGAGGCAGAAGAATTGCAAATTGGAGCCCAGCCTGGGCAATTTAGCAAGTCAATGATACATTGTCTCAAACAAGAACAAAAAAAGAAGGGCTAACTTGGTGTGAAAGTCCAGGGATCAGTCCCAAGCACTATCATCAATCAGTCAACCTATTGCTCAGTATGTAGGCACTAGGTTCAATCCCTAGTCCCATCAAAAGTTTTTTTCCCTGCAGTATTCCAAGGCACAATATTTTGGGGTAGCATGTTCTGAACCCCATGACAGTCTTCATTCCTCACCAGTACCTACCTCAAGGAACTGCACCAGACCTGCTCCATAGAGCAATAATTTGGGTAAGAGGATGCAAAGCCACCTCAAACTTTATTCTACATTCTCATACTACTACAACCCATAGAACCCATTTTCAAAGTAATTAGATGTTTTGCTAATAAGACTTAAAAATAGGCCTTGAATGCAGATTTGTGCCCAGGACATGAATACAAAGTTTCATTGACACAACCATCCATCCACTCACTGCCTTGGCAGGGCTGGCTTCCTGAGGAAACATAGCAGCAAATGCTGGAATCTGACAAAAGGCTAGCCTATGTTTAGCCTCCTGGCTGGTTCTCAGCTGCTCTCTGCTTCACAGATTCCCAAACTCATTTTGCCCTTTTGTGATGTATGTAAAGGCTGCCTGCACATCCAGAGAAAATCAATCAGTGTGCTTCAGATTTGTCTAAGCTTAAATCAGCAAAATGTGGTGATGGTGTTTTTGAAAGTTGTTTGAGGTCCGGGGAAAAAATAATCTTTCTCCTGACCACATAGAATACTTCATTTTACCAGAAATACACATGTGAAACCCAGATGGCTTGCTCCTGGCCATGGAAAGATACCACAATTTATTTAGCTTGCCATTTGGTACTGTGTTCTTGGGGCAATCCTGAAGGTTTGTGTGTCACCTGGAAGAATGTCATGGTGTGCTAAGTATAATATTCAGTCAAACAGAGTTGCACTGGGCTTAGCTGCTCAAAGAATGCCTTTAACTCATTTCCTTTGTCTAATAGACATCATAATGGCTTTTTTTGCCAGTATGTTTATGAGAATCAAATAGAATACTATAAAATATCTATCATTACATGTTAATGATAATAAAATACTACATGCTAATAAATAGATTTTTTTTTTGCTAAGGAAGAAATCAAATCTTACCTGGAGCCACCCCACTTGTCTATGGGGAATTTCTGGGATGAGAAATAAACATTGCATCATTCGTATGGAGATTATACCACTCTGCTCCCTAGAAGTGAGTTTCTGTAATGAGAGGGGAAAGATAAAAGTGAGATAGTTGGTTGAATTTTGTGGTTTGCTTAGGAGGCCCCCTTAATATAACTTTATAATCTAAAAAATAATTTTTCACTTGATCCTCATAACAATTTTACAGGGTAAAAGGTCAGGTATCATCAACTCATTGTATGAAGGAAACTAAGATATCAAGATCATGAACTTACTCATCATTCTCCAATATTTACTGGTTACTTTTCTCTCGTTGCTGAGACAAAACACCTGACACCCAAGGTTAGGGAAGGAAAGGTTTATTTAGCTTACAGTTTATGGAGGTTTCAGTCCATAATCAGCTGGCTCCAAGCAGGGTGGCATGGCACCGGGTCAACACTTCAAGGCAGCAGCTAGCAAAAGCAGTCAGAACAAAAGTGGGGGAGAACAAGCCTCTTTTTCTCCCTTATAGCGCACATAGGCCACCCCAACATCCCAGGGCAGGTGTAGCACTCATAAAATCTCTGTGCCCTTTTTTTGCACAGGATGAGGATATTTACAAAGAACAAGCCCTGGCTCCCTGCCAAATCTCTCAGTTAAGCTTCTAAGTTTCTCAAGTTGACACAATGTATCAACCATACCGCAGGCAGGGTGACAGGCTGTAGCTACAGTGGCAAGAGGAAAGCAAGGTACCTGCTCTCACAGATGGGGAGACAGATAATGAGCTCATAAACAAGATAATTATGGACTCTCAGGGATGCTATTTAGGAAATAAACTGGGTACTGAAAGAGTAACTTTGCAACCTGTGGCAGGGGATACTGTCTTGGGAGGGTCACACATCAAA
Organism: Dasyprocta punctata; assembly: GCA_004363535.1. Classification (NCBI taxonomy): domain Eukaryota; kingdom Metazoa; phylum Chordata; class Mammalia; order Rodentia; family Dasyproctidae; genus Dasyprocta; species Dasyprocta punctata. The sequence continues at coordinate 47,434 of RJWM01006663.1, forward strand.
TCCCTGAACAAGTGTCCATTAAGCACAGTGAGGAGCTGTGCAAGGACAGCTCGTAGAAGTTATGAGTACAGAAACCCCCAAGTTAAAAGGAACTGGCTGGGTTAGAATAGAGGAGCCTGAGAACTAACACTAATCATGCAAGAAAGAGGAAGAGACAAGGCCACGCAGGTAGGTGCACCCATAGACATAGGGTCCCACAGAACAGGCTTCAGTAAATTACCACCATGACCAGAACCTCGCCTTGGAACAGAATTCAGCCCAGGGGCCTGGTTCTTTATACCCTTCAAGCTAAGAATGCTGCTTACAAATTTAAATGCTTGGGGGGAAAAACCAGAATATTATTTCATGGTTTATGATAATTATACAAAATTTGAGTTCCAGTATCTACAAAGTTTTATTGGAATATAATTTCATTCATTCATTCATTGACACAGGGCCTATGGCTATTTCCAGTAACAAAGGCAGTGTTAAGTAGTAAAATTTCTTTCCCATGTGATACAGGGGATTGAATCCTGGGCCTTCGATTGAGCTACAACCCCAGCCCTTTTTATTAATTAATTAATTAATTTTGAAATAGGACCTCACTAAATCACTCAGTTGTCCAGCTCGAACTTACAATCTTCCTGCCTTAGCCTTAGACTCCCAGAGTACTGGGCTAGGATTACAATTGTGCACCACCAAGTTTGTCTAAAAAGTATTTCTAATATTTATTGGTTGGCCCTTTACAGAAAGAACTTGCTGATCACTAATGCAGATTCAGGTGAAACACCTGGATTTTGTTCTAAATCCACAGAGTATGGCACAAAAACTAGTTTACCTGGCAAATCAAATTCAGGGATTGGAAAGTGTCCAGAGCCTGCAAAGTAACAGGCAGCATCTGATAAGCACTTGTATTTATCAGGCACTAATGTGCTTTGTGCATGTAAACTTTAATCTTCTGGACAACTCTGTTTAGTAGATACTATCACTCCATTTTATGAAGGAGGAATCTGTCCTTGAAAAAGTCAATAACTTGCCCATAGTCAAGTGTTGAACCTGACTTTTCACTATTCCAGCCTAGTTTCAGAGCCTAGAGAATAGCTTAAAGTGTTTTTAAAGAAATGTTCATGAAAGTATTGCAGAAGCCCGAAGTACTGAGAGATGCTTGGGTTTTCACAACACGGATGAGATACAATAAATTTCCTCTAAACCCCGCGTGTACAGGGAAGGACATGAAGAATCGTCACCCACCCCACAAAGCTCTATGAGCTGGGCCTTGACAATCAGCCTTGCTGTCAAGGTGCATTCCTTCTGAAATAACTCCAGAGTGATGTCGTCTCTAGCACACCCCATTTGATCAGCTTACACAAAGTACTCACCTCTTTGAAAGTCCAGATTGACAAGGTTGATTTCTAGGCAGAAGTCTCAAGAGCAAATGCTTAGTTGTTTCTCCAGTTTTCCAAGATGACTCAAACTACCATGATTCCTGAAGTGCAGCCCCAGCCACCTAAATCTGCGGATATAACTAGGTTCTCTCATGTAACACACTGCAGGTGCTTTAGCTGCTGGATTCTATTCAAACCTCCCAGTCACCTTAGCATTTAACTATTGTCCCCATTTTACAGCTGAGAAAATTGTTTACAAGAGGCAAGTGATGTGCTAAGATTACACAGGGGCTAGCGGCAAAGCCCAGGTGACAAACCAGGCCCTGTCTGTCTCCCACACCCATGCTCATCCCACCAAGCTTTGTGGCTCCTAGGAAACTTTTTTTTGAATCAATAACTAATTTCAAAGTTTGCTGATCTGGCTTAGAAACTCCACGCTATGTTTTATAACAGTGCTCAGACAATCGTGCCTGAGGTGTGAGTTAGCAACAGCATCTGCCAGGAAATGAGATGAGCCCACCTCTTTCCCTGGTCTGGTGAAAGGCCATGATTCCCCACAAGAGTCATGAAAGGTCAAGAAGAAAGTTTAAGGCTGCCTTGTAATTGCAATAAAAACTCCAGCAGCTTCTACACAGTGGAAACCCCCTATTTATTTTGACCCCTAAAGTAGTCTATCTCTAGCCTGGTTAATGTCTCCCTTTTCAGTCTCCCCACACACAACTGAGGTGATGATGGGAAAGAGAGAAGTTTGTATTTCTAAAATCTGTCCTTTAACTACCCATCAAATATTATTCCTGTTAGTAATGAAACAGAATACAAAGATCTCCTGAAATAGGAATCAAAATAGCAGATTAGTGGTCAGTTGAAGGGCAGTAATATATGCCACCCCCCGATTTTCCTGCTTTTTCCGGGTTGGAAAAAACAGATATAAGAAGAGCTCTCTTCCCTCCTCCTATTTGCTCAAAAGTAGGGCATAAATTTACTAAGATGTCCTCCTCCCTTTTCAATCAAAGACAGTGGTGGATTTTTGGAGAAAATTTAAGATTAGCCCAGTATTAGCCCAAAATTAATATTAGCCCAGAGAAGGCACCAGAGGAATCTACACAACAAGCTTCAATTTCCCACAAATTTGCTATCCCTAAAGACTCAAGATCCTTTTTCTCTGTTACAACTTCTCTAAAACTCCATTGTTCTTAGTTTAAAATGCTAGGGTAGAATTCTAAAGCACCTCTTTGAGAACTATTCAATCTTAATGCATCTTCCTTGCATATATGAAACACACATGGCATTGTTTGGTCTTCTCCCTAATCTTTTCATTCATTGGGGATCCCAGCTAAGAACTCAGAAAGGTAGAAGGAATATTAGTTTTTCCTGTCCTACTCGGTTGTGAGGCCTTCTTCCTCCAGAGGGGTCAGGAGACATGTTTCCATTAGAAAAGAAGCAGGTCACTCCCTGAGCACTACACTCCAACCTCGTCTTTTCTGTTTCCCTGAGCATCTACAATCAGCCGCCCTCCCTACTGAACACACCGTGGGCTGCAGGCTGAGCGTGGGTTGGTGAGAGAGCAGGAAAGGCTGTGCAAACCACAAGCCAAGTCACCCACCAGGTTCCCCCAGGGGCAGTTTCCCATCTCTGAGTCCAGTGGACTATGCAACTGTGGTCAAGGTGTTTAGCCAGTTGAACATCATATCTGTGGGTGGATAAGGTACACTCACCATGGCCCAAAGCACAATTCAAAGAATGATACCCTTTACTACTTTGGTAAAATGGTAAGTCAAGCACACTTTCAGGCTTCAGAAGGGAAGAGTGTAGCCACATCTTCAAATGGTCAGTCAACTCATTCTTTTATTCATTCACTACTTGACAAAATGAAACAAAGTCTATCCCTTTGCCCACTTAATGAGAATCAAATGAATCAAACTTCTTTATTTGCACATTGTCTCCCCCACCAGATGAGCTTTTTGTCAAGTAGCAAGGAATTCATAAAAAAAATGAGCAAAAAAAAATGAACTGAATAGACATTTCTCAAGAGAAGTATGAAAGGCCAACAAGTATATAAAAAATATTTAACATCTTTAGTCATCAAAGCTACAGTGAGATGTCATCTTACCCTTTTTGTGATTCTATCTGACCCAGTCAGAATAGCTGTCATCAAGAATACAAAATACAATAAATGCTGGAGAGAATGAGGGAAGAAGGAACATTTCAATGCAGCCGGTAGGGAATGTAAATTAGTATAGCAACTAGGAAATCAGTATGAAGGGTACTTAGAATACTAAAACTTTTTTAAAAATAAAATATACTAATAAGAGAATGATTCACCAATGCCACTCTTTAGTATAATGTAGAGATACTGTACATATATACCCATATTTATTAAGGTACTGTTCACAGTAGCCAAGACATGGAATAATCCTAGGTGCCCATTGACAGATAAATGCATAAAAATGTGATATATGTGCACAGTGAGTATTATACATCCACAAAGAATAATACAATTACATTGTTAGCAGGAATATACATGGAACTGGAGATCGTCATGTTAAACAAAATAAGGCAGACTTAGACGAATATTGTATGTTTTCTCTACTATGTGGAATATAAAAAAAAATTTAAAGAAAGATGAAAGTAGAAGGGAGACTATCAGATAAAAGGAAGTGCTAGGCCTGGTGGTGCATGCCTATAATTCTAACACTGTGGGAAACTGAGGCAAGAGAATGTTCAAGTCCAATCTGGACAACTTAGTGATTTAGCAAGACCCTGTCTTAGAAAGAAATAAAAGGAAGGAAGAAAGA
>RJWM01006663.1:51692-83000 GCA_004363535.1 Dasyprocta punctata
AAAAAAAAATATAAGACAGAGTACTAGGCATGGACATGATCAAATACGTCACATACGTGTATGAAAATAGTGAAACTTACAATTTTGTACAATTAATATACACTTACAAAAATATATATTGAGAAAAGAAAACGTTGGCATCTTTAAGGAAAAAAAACTCAAGGGATTTATGTTCCACATCTAATCCTATCTTAGAGAGGTGAATGCTAGATGGAAAAATAAGTGGCAAGATAGATGGATGAATGGATGGATGGATGGATGGATGGATGAATATGCAGATTCAAAATATAAGCAAATGAATGAATTTAGCCCCTGATAATCATCAAAAGTTGTTTCCAGAGTTATAAATATAAAATTATTCATAAAAGTTCCGTAGAATTTACCTAATTATAATTACCTAATAAAGTAGAGAAGTAAAAATAAGCGTGACATCACTACACAGGAAAGTTTTCGTGTGCTTCTCACCCTTTCTCCCCACATGCGCACTTAGTTGACTTACTAGCACTACCCACTTGTGGTCACTAACACATCACTCACACTTCTCCACAATCGAGTTGACACTGTGGTCCCCAGAATGTTCCATCAGGAGGTGTTTGGGGGGCGGCTAACTCAGAGGGACCTCCAGAGCCGAAGGAGGAGTTGACACGTGTGGTCAGGGAGCTCCTGCCTCTGCCTCCTTCAAAAGAGACAACTCTCCTGCATTGATTTCAGAAGCCAGAGGAAGCTCACAGTGCCACAGCAGCACAGCACAGCATGTGGTGGAGGGTTCTCAGCTTGCTGTCTTGGTTCCCCTTACGAGGTAAGGACTTTAAATGTTTTTATCGCTCAGCTGACTTCATGTTTTGCCGAATGTCCTCATCAGTCAATCAACTGCACTCACGTTGGGCTACTATGAAAGACCAGTCAGACATCTGCTAATTCTTTGGAAGCCACACTCAAATCACACAACTCTTATTCAGTCGCTAAAGGGCATGATAAGGAACACTGGGTGTATCTGTGGGATCTATGTTATGGAAAAGTGGGACAGGCTTGTAAGACTGTCTTTTAAGATATTACCAGCTGAAAGAGCATCAGTTTTGGGTTTTAAAATTGCTTCCTTGCTGTATAAAATTTAACCAAATAACTTAATTTCTCTGACACTCAGTTTCTACTTCTCAAAATGAAGATGATAATCCTGTTTGATCTATCACATTCCCTGAATTATTATAAGGATCTAATTTAAATGTGAAAGCACTTTGAAAATGGCAGAGCTATATAACATGTGTTCAATTCAGAGATGAGCCCAGTGAAAACCATGCTTATTTTACAAAAGTCAGTTATATTTACATTGTCCTCTAATTTGGTTTCTTGAAGTTTACTTCTAATATGCTATTATGAAAATGAAAGAAAGACATATTTACCTTTTAAACTTAGGTCAAATTACTCCTACCCAAAAGTGGGAGTAAGGTAACAGGAGATGGCCCTTGGTATCCCTGGGTCTCTGATGGTGCCTAGTCTCAGATGCATGCAAAAAGAAACTACTTATGAACCAATGCTTGCTATCTGTATATTTGCTTGTCTCCAAATACTGACTCTGTAGTTCTGTTTCATGAAACAACCTCTTCTAAATTTGCAGTGATTATAGAGTGGTAACTAAAGGATGGCGTTTTAAAAAATGAGATTTCCTATTTTACATGGCATTTCAATTCCCTATTTTATATGCTTCAATTAGAGCCTTCCTTTTTGGCCCCTATGCCCTGAGGCACTTAACAAGGATTCAGTTTTGGTAATGAATGACATTAGTTTTTTCAGTGAGTGGCTTAAAGAATAGCCATTCAGAAAGAGTACATTTAGACAGCTAAAATGAAAATGATTTCAATTATTCCAAAGTTTAAAGGCTTTAACTGACCTTAATTTTTTCAGGCTTTAATTTTATGCCTCATAAAAATTATATAGAAATAAGTTTTTTTTTTTAAAAAAAAAAAAAGGAGAAATTGTATCTTAAGATAAACCTAAGATGAACTGGGCATGGTGGCACACAACTGTAATCCCAGCACTCCGAAAGCTGAGGCAAGAGGGTCACTGTGAGTTCAGGGCCAACCTCAACTACAGAGAGAGACCGTGTCTCAAAAAACAAAACAAAAAAATTAAAAACAAACAAACAAGCAGACAAAAAACCCTAAGACAAATCTTCTAGAACACGCTATTAAAATACTGTCTATAGAAAAAGGGAAAAGATTTATTCTGTCATGCAGAGCACTGGGCACATCATGTGAATTACAGTTAATCCTAGCAAGAATGCTGGGGTAGGTATTGATATCCCCAATTTACAGGTGAGAAAATTGGGGTCAAAATAAGTGAGATAACCTGCCCTCGTTTTCACAGCCAGTAAATATCAACCTGTGAAACTCGGTAAATGTATTACCTTATGAAACTTTTAATATGTATGTGTGTGTAGACATTGGGTTGGGATAGAATATATGCTCTTCATGTGAATCAAATGCTTTAAAGCAGCCAAGAGGATCACAGGTCTGAGGTCTGCCAGGGCAACTTAGCAAGATCCCGTCTCAAAATACAAATTCAAAGGGTTGGGGATATAAGTCAGTGGAAGGGTGCTTGCTTAGCTTGAGTTTAACTCCCAGTACTGTTATGAAAAGAAAAAAGAAAAGAAAGAAAGAAAAGAAAAGAAAAGAAAAAAGAGAAAAGAAAAAAGAAAAGTTTGTGAGCTTTTGACTTACACAGTTGGAAGATTCAATATTGGGAACTCCAGTTTGAAAGCTCATCCAGAGCCCTCCCCCCGCCCATGGCACCTCAGCTCAGTAGATCTGAACACAGTTGCCCCCACTTACCTAAATCTGTCAGCCTCATCAGAGTTCCAAATAGGGAAGAAATCAACCATGCCACTTTCTTGTCAGCAAAAAAAGGCAGCAAATCAGCCATTTTGGCAATGTTATAAATTATCAAGTGATTTTAAAAAATTAAATGATGGGAAGAACACTATATTGCTTCTACTGTGTGACTCCTATGGTTGCCAAGAATTTGTGGCAAGAAAAGAAAACAAAAGTCATAATCTCAGAGTCTTTCCTCTTTTCCAGGCCATTCCTGGAATAAATAATCTCTGCAATGGATAAAACACAGTGAGAAGAAATCACTTTTCAGAATTTCTTCTATTTACTTACATGTGGATGATGAGAATGTCAAATTATCCAGATTTCCAACCCGGTGTTCTAGTTACTTGGTGAAATGTAGGATGCAGGAAGCATTAAGGAAAGGTGAATAGTTTCATCCTTTTGTTGTTGAAACAGCTTCCTTAAAGTGACTCTGGAAATAATTTGATCCTGAAAAGTCTTATTTATTTTCACATCTATAGCTTTCTCTATTGATTTTAGCTACAAATAATAAATTCTCAATTTCTAGTGTTCTGAATTGGAGCACATTTTTGCTTAACGACAGTCATGTAAATAGAATTCTGGTTTAAGAATTAACTCATTGTGCATTTTTGTTTTTAACTTAGTCCCAGTCACTGTTTTTGATATAATAATTATAGAGTAAAACTAGCATTATATTAAAATATTTGTTTCTAAAGATATATATTTATTCACTTTACTCATTAATTCAAGTAATATCAAATATTATTCTGTATTAACCATTGCAAAATAAATGAATGACAGTTTTTTCCATGAAGCATCTGCATTCTATCCTCAGAAATGTACCTATAAAGTAATGTGTTAAGTGATGTAGCAGAATTCTATTCAGTGCTTTTGGGTCTCTAGTGGGAGCTGGGGAGGATAAAAGCCCAGGTGGGAAGTCTTAAATGAAAAGATATAACATAAGTTGAGTCTTCAAGTTGGGTCATGGAGGAGATAAGAAAGGCGTCCTAAGCTAAGGGGACCAGTGTAGCGAAGGCGAAGTATCTTTAGAGCCTAGAACTTTCAGGACACATCGAGTGAGTGTTTGCATGGAGTATGGGTCAGTGGATGATACTGAGAAGAATATGGGAGAAAAGCCATTGGGAATTTTGACCTGATCTCTATAGGAAATAGGAGTCATAGCAAATATTTTAATGAAGGAAGAGACACGATCAAGTGTATATTTTTAAAGTGTGGTTCTAGAAGCAGATGAAAATGATGAATGAGATGAAGGAGGGCATAGAAGGCAATTTTAAAGTGGTCCAAGAAGGAAATGATGAAGGCCTCAACTTCAGCAGCAATGGTAGCAGGAAAAGTGGGGAATGAGTTCATTAAAAACATGTTTGGGAGAGATAAGGGTCTGCAGTGACTGTCAAGTATCTAGTATTCAGTGGCTGGTGGCAAATTAATTTATATAAAGAAACACTGGAGTAGAGTAGGTAGTGTATCTACATTGAGTCTGGGAGGGCACAGGGGATGGGAAAAAGAATTTCACTTGGACATGTCGAGTTTGATCTTCTTGTGGTATAGATTTATTCTGTTTTAGTTTTAATTGTATTGCATACAGGGGTTGGGATATTTAAACAGTAAACCAAAAGAACACCTTTTTTTATTATTATTCTATCATAATGCTCTATTATAGAGGTACAGATCACACTCAATTCCCAAACTCTTGGGGAAGACTAAGGACTCTTTTCTGTTGGTGGTGATTTTTTGAGACAGGATCTCATTAAATAGTTTAGCCTGACCTTGAACTCACCGTGAAGCCCAGGTTGGCCTTGAACTCAGTGATTCTCCTGCTTCAGTCTCCCAAACGCTGAGATTAAGGGCATATGACACCATACATGGCTTCAAAAGACCAAGGAGTCTTCAGAATGTACTAGTTTTATCTGTATGTGCTTTAGTAGATGGCTGTGACTGCTCTTTGACCTTTTGCCTGACATTTTGTCACTTACACTTTGGTATGAAGCCATATACTGATAGGACAATTAATTCATGGGCTCAGGCACAGTGATGATGGTGAAGGTCATACATTCTACTTCTGTGTACAGTCTTTTTGACATAATGATGTTTTGATCTAGGAAGGATCACATACATGATGATGATCCCTTATGATCATTATATAGCCTAGGTATGTAGTAAGCTTTACCACCTACAGCAGTGAAATCTCCTAATGATGAATTTGGTGGGATGTGTCCCTGTGTCGAGCAATGCACAACTGTGTAAACCAGTCACAATCTATAGCCCCAGGCTCAAATAAAGGTTTCATAACATACGGCCATGTAGGGCTGGGCACCTTCAGTGGCAGAGATAGAAACAGAGATCAGAAGTTGATAATCTGCTCGGTCAACTTTACTGATCAATAGGTGATCTCCTGGAGGGACACTCAGTCATCCATTGTTGAGTTCAGTGTGCATCCATGTAGGGTTAAGGTAAAAACACTGAAAGTAAGACAGAGAGAACAAGGAAGTACGCACATGGTACTCAGGGGCTACATAAAAAAGGCTGAAGGTGAAGACACATGGCTTTAGAGTTTACAAGGGAGGAAGTGGTGAGCAAAAAATACCTCACACCTCATCCTTCTGGCAACAAAGGTGAAAGTTTGACTCCAGACTTAGATGAAAGAAAGCTGAAGGACAGATCCCAACTTAGTTTCCAATGGCAGTGAGAGGATCGTGTGAAACTTTTCCTTAAAAGATGAGGCATCAAGACTTGGGTAGAGCCTCCTTGTCTTGTACTCTTTAACAAGACCTAGGTTCCCTGTACTGCACAGTATTTTTAAGCACTACAATTGAAGCAAAGCTGTAGGGGTCTGTGGCTTCTCACTGGGGCTATTCTTCCTTTCTACAATGATTTCCTGTTGCTAAATCAAACACAGGGTCTACATGAGAAGACTGTGAGATAAATCAGCCTACAAAGACAAAAAGTGAGCCTTGCAGCTAGAAGTAGAGGAAATAACTAATATCCTATGCCTCAACCACATCCATGTCCACATGCAACTCGGTCATCTATAGATGTCACTCTGGGCAGCAGCCTGATAATAAATTCTTAACTGCAAGGACAAATGCTAATCTTTGGATAAACAGTACTTTAGCCTATGCTAAAAATGCATACGACATTTCACCACAATTTTTAAGATCCTGTGAGAGTCAAATGACTCCATTTAACTCATAAGCATGTGTCCCAAGAGAAAGGCAAATTACGCACACATACACACACACGCATTTTTAAATGGAAGTCATTTATTTCTAAACAGGCTGAAGATAATCTCACCACTCCCATCTTTACCAAATGCAGACTTTTTTCTACACTATCATTATACCAAAGGTAAGAACACTGAAAAACTTCTAAGTGCCAAATTCTAACTCCAGAGGATGAAATTAGGGCATCTTTGTTAATACCATTTTTTATTTTATCATTGATTTTCTTCCAGTAACTTCTCCCCCATTTCTCAGTATTCTTATTATAACAAAAGGGGAAGGATATCAGCGCCCCCGGGAAACCTGGCATTAAACCTTTCCTTTCACATCCACATAGTAAAAGGTTCTGTAAGGAATGAATTTTAGAGAAATATAAAATGTGGTCATAAAAATACAAGAACTACAGAGAAAAGCAAGAATTGCCACAATGCAATGGCAATTAGTTCCAGACACAAACATTGGCTTGGAAACTGTTTAACCTCTGAGCTCGACTTTCCTCATCTGTGAATTGGGAACAACAAAGCTCTCTTTTTAGTTTTAGGCCTCAGTAACTGGGCTTGCTGTTTACAATGGTTTGTGCTTGTTAGGCTGAAACACCTTTCAAACATCTAAGTGGAGTCGCCACCTAAATTAGCTAGAGGTCAGATGAAACAGCCTGTGGAGTGCATATAGACAAAAGAGAACAAGGTCGGACCTTGGTAGCACAAAGGACAGATTGATGAGGAGAACTCAGGAATGGAAGGCTAGAGGGATAAGCAGCCAGTGAGTTAGGAGGGAAACAGAGACTGAGATGTAAAAAACCATGCAAGAACACTGTCTTAGGTAGCAGGAAGTGATCAGCTACAGTAAACACACACAATAGGTTGACTAAGATGAAGTCTGAGATTGGAATGTTGGCTTTGGCAATAACAAGGTCTCTAGCTAATGAAAAGAGCAAATTTCCATGGAGAAACAGGTTATAAAACCTGATAAGCAAAGGAAAAGTGGAATGAACAAACACGGATAAATCTTCAGAATAATTTTTCAATAAAAGAAGGAAATACAACAGTAGTTAGGAATGTGACTCGTACTTTCATTTTTGCTTCTCAATAGGAGAGAAATAGCAGTACACATATGTGTGTGCTAAGAGAATGATATCACTAAAGAGGGAAAAATGTTAATGTGGAGGAGAGATGGGGCAACACAGGAGTGAAATCCTTGGGTAAACTGAGGGACAGAGTTGTTGCCTAAGTGAACTAATAAGAGCAGATACCACTTTTCCCCCTAACTAGAACATAAACCCCAGTACGATTTTTTTCAGATACTCAAAATATAAGCCCTAGCCCAAAATTATCACCAGTAAAGATCACTGGGCAGATAGGTGCATTAAGTATGTTCATTGCAACACACGACAGACATATTGAATTATAAAATAATAATATTAATGTATAATAAATATAAATAAAATATTCTTGAAATTAAAACTTAAAACAAATGATGACATAAATTATAATTATATATTTGTAAATACCCAATCAGGTGTCTTTGGATGAGAGGTAAAAGCCCACGTAAACAGATGAACTTGAGACCTATTGCTACATGACCAATCAGAGTGCAGACACCACACATGAATAACATGTACACTTGATAATGAATGGATATGGTCGTGTCTAATATGAATCTTTGTAATTCAGCACGTCACATGTTGTGGCAATGCATAGAGCAGGCTATGTGGACAAGAAATACTCATTTAAGGAGAGCTCTATTGCTGGACATGAGAGATAGGGGCCAAAGGTTTTATAGGAAATGGATTCCCAAGTAATTCAGGCTGGAATTCGAGGTTTGGAGAGTTAATAACAATGGTCCAGAAGAAGATGACGTGACTATTTGAATAAATGTAGTTTTTTTGTACAGGATACAATAGGACATCCTCTAAAAATAAATCCTATTATGTCTTTTGGAGCAAAAATTAATATAAAACCAAGTCTTATTTGGGGGAGATACAGTACTCTACAGGGATGCAATGCAGATGGACTATGTAGAGTCTGAAAGGAAGCAGATTTGATGTGGTGGGAGAGTAGGGAGGGATTCCTTTTCTGAGTGGCACACTTTTTAGAGCCACATTGATACACACGTCTCCAAATAAGTTAATATTTCAATAGCCAACAATTTACACAATGAAGAGAGAAGGGACTGAGGGCTTCATCATTTTGTTATTTCAGAGTTCTAATCTCTCTGTCTGTGTCCCTGCTCTTTCTCTGTCTCTCTCTCTGTCTGTCTCTATCTCTGTCTGCCTCTCTGTCCCAGTCTCTCTGTCTCTCTCTGTCTCTGTCTCTCTCGCTCTCTTTCTCTCTCTTTCTTCCCATGAACTGACTGGTATGATTAACTCCACCATTGGTACCTAAGTTCCAAAAAAAATTTTGTTATCACTATATGATTCTCCAAATCCTTCATTCTCCCTAAACTGTTTCAATTACAACAAGCTCATTGTCACTGTAATTGCTTCTTCTTTTAATGTTTGCAAGGACTTTAGAATACTTAATAAGAAATCATCCTGAGACATTCGGGAAGGAGGTCTCTAATAAAGGGCTGCAGAGCTACAAGGCTTTGTCTTCTGACATTGAGTCTTTCAATTTTTATTTTTAAAGCAAAAGTTAGCTTAGCCTCTCCACTACTTATTGAGTACTACTGCCAAATAATAGAAGTACGTGATAATTATTATGCACTAAGTACTATTCAAGCTTCTTTACATGTTATTTAATCTTTACAACAACTCTATGAGATGAATACTTTCCCCCCTGTTTTTATGATTAAAAAAAAAAAAGCCAAGACACAATTTTCCCAAGTTCATGTTGTCAGTGGTAGAGCCAGGAATCCTAACGAGGGAACTTGGCTTGAGTATGTATGTTTTAATCATTGCACCGCACTACCACTTGTGTTAAGGATACACATATAAATACAATACAGCTCCCCTTTGTAACAAGTTCAGATGATACCAAGGCTGGGAGAGGAATGACAGACAAGAGAATGCAGAGCTAAAATGTTTTCAGAACATTCGAACTCAGTCCACAGTGACCACATAAGACTGACTCAGGGAGAATGTGTAATGTGAACTTTGGTCCAAAGAGAAATGCATCCACACAGGGACAGGGAGACATGCTATAACCACTAGTTCCCTGAGAAAGAGCAGAGTATTTTTGGTGATCACCAGTGCAACACAAGCAACTCAAGAGTGAAACACTGGGATCAGTAGAAAGAGGGTGACCCCGGAGTCTGTGGTGTGGTAAGTGGATGTCCCCTATGCTCTGGTCAGCTCGGATGACATCAGTGCCTCTTCCTTCAGACACAGAATAACATTTTTGGAAGAATGTTGACAAACTATAGTATATTCAGGTGTGGTAGAAAACAGGTGAGGAATGAGAATGAAACTAGAGGCATTGATTCTTTATTGGTTGAATACTATGAAAAAGAGAGCAGACTTAGTCATTTTATCTTCTGAGGACAGAAAGAACCAAGATAAAAATGTTAAAGTCATGAAATGATAAGTTTGGGTTCCTCCTTAACATTGTCACCTGCCCATGCCGCCTTAAGACATAGATGATGTCAAGACCAATGTCTCTATTTGCTCATGTTTCCTTGGTAGATTCAGGGGACCCCTACTGAGAGAATATGTAGGGTTGCAATGAGCTGGATATGGTGAGATGGTATACTGTTTTTTTTCTAGGAGTCTTTTAAAATGAGATTGGTTCTTGTCCTCAGATCAGGCAGTTCCCTCACCTCACCCCCCATACCTAGGAAGCCTCATCAAAGCTCTGAATTTCAATCATTCATAGCACTACAACTGTGTTCTTTGGAAATGAAGAATCTGAGTCCTTGGGCCATGAATGAGGATAGCTCATGTGTGGTCTTCCCTCCAGGGATTCTGATGTAATCAGCAATGGTATGACCTGTCTACCAGAGTTTTCAAAAATTCCCCAGATGACTCTGATACATTTCCAAGGTTGAGAACCACTGTTTTCCCTACCTACTTCACACGGGTGTCACACAGACACATGAACATGGACTAAATGGCCTCCCACATTTTTATTAAAAAGGAAAAAACCCTAGAAGAAATTTCATTGTTGTTTCAAAGCATTTCTATTAATATTATTCTTATTACTCATTATGGGGTGATTTTGTAGATGAGACTATTTCCAAATGGCCAAACCAAAGCAGAATATTCTGGCCTTAGGACTCAGTGTTTTTGTTTTTGTTCTTTTAATGCAGATCTCCTTTCTTTTTATTTACTTATTTATTTTAGTGCTGGGGATAACCCAGGGCCTCTCCAGCTCCACAAATCTCTTAAAAGTTTTATTGACTCATTGTTCATTATAGTATGGGCTGATGACGGGTATTTTTTCCATTACAACTCAAGCAAATTGCTTTCCCATGAAAGTTAACATGAATGCGACACAATAATTCTGGGTTATTACTGCTGGAAGCTAGATGGAAATTAATGACCTAGGAATGGAACACACCAGAAAAGCTACACCAGTTAATTCCTGGAGCTCTTCAACTTACGCACCTGATACTTAAAATTTATCATGAGTCAATGCACTCTCTCTCTCTGTCTTTTGGAGGTAAGTTAAGGTAATTCAGTACAGCATGTTACATTTACAACTCATAACTTATAAACCTGTAGCATTTTGTTTATGAAAATGTTTTGTTCCTTCTTTGATAAGAACTATCTTGTCATCAAGGGAATAATTGATTTCAATTTAAAATTTGAAGAAATAACGAAAGGCATGCGCGTGCCAAATCAGCAGTAAAGCCGTTTTATTTTTCCCTCATTTTCTTGTACAGCCGCTTAGAACCAATTGCTTGTCATTCTCTGGGGCTGTGACTCTGAAATTCGAGACTCTCTTGTTTGCCTGGAGGAGGCGCTGCTGTGCACTATTGACCTGGAGATTTTAGTACACCCACCCTAGGGGGCAGAAACTCTCTGATAGGTGGAATTCACCTACTCTTGGTGAGCAGCAGCTCCACGCTTAGGCGAGCACCACAGATTACAACTTTGCTTTGTTGTTTTGATTTTAGTTTTTGTTTTCTTGGAGGTACTGGGGTGGAACCTGGAGACTCAGGCATGCCAGGGAAGTGCTGTACCACTAAGCCACATCCCCGGCCCCAACAGTTTTGCATAGACTCCTAGACACATACTTGAAGGGACAAGTTACTTGTTTCATAATCTGAAGTCATAAAGCTTTTCTGGAGTCTCATCACTTATGTAAACTGGTACTGAAGTTATAGAAACAAGGATTTTGAAATCCACAGCTCTGGACTTCAGATTCCAACTCCAAGACTTCAATGACCTTATGCCTCTATTCTCTTATCTGCAAAGTGAGTGAAACCATCCTTCCTGCAGGGTTAGTTTGAATATTAAATTTAGACACAGTGGGCCTGCATGGTTCCTGACGCGTGACCAGGCAGATGCCCCAATAACAGCTGTTTAACTTTCCCTTTCTTCCTAGTAAGATCTTTATTCAGTCCTAGCTGGAATGTGCTCTCTTTCATGAGGTGACTTCATTATTCTCACATGCAGTGCTCCCTCTCCTCATATTTTTTTGGTATTTGCATATATTTTGATTTCTATAAGATATATGCAATGGGCGATTGAATGACTGAATGAGGCCACACTAAGAATAAACTGCTACCCTGGGGAGACACAGCTCAGCCCCACTAGCCTGACCTGTCGATTCTCTTCCTCCGCAGATGCCTTTCTGACTAACGGCATGGAAACTATCACAGTGGAGGAAGGCCACACGCTCACTCTCGAGTGTACCACTTCTCTGGGGAAGAACGCCTCCCTCCAGTGGCTGGCGCCCTCGGGCTTCACCATTTTTTTAAATGAGCATCCTGGTAAGTGAATGAAAGAAGAAAAAGAAATCACCACCAGACCTCAAGCTAAGAGATTTTCCAGGTAGGCAGGTTAGAGGGTCAGAAAGTCTGCATGAATCACTCAAGGGGTGGGCTCAGCCCACCTCCTATTCATGAGAATCACACCTCTGCAGGCTGTTATTTGACACACTGTCGCTTTTCTGGGGGCAGGAAGTCTGAAATGGAAACCCCACCAGAACAGTTGTTGAAGGGGCCTCAGATTACAAAGCACATTTCCATGTCCCCAACCACCCCCCATATCACTTTCTGACTCTCGATGACCATGAAACACCCACAGGAGAATAATAGACAGGCCATGAACTGACTTGGGAGCCCCATCCCCTCATACAGCCCAGGTCATCACTCCACACCTGGAGCCAGCTGCCTTGCTGTCCATCTGATCCATTCAAAGTCCCACTCCAAAGCTCTTTCCAGATGACTCTTCGTCCCCCTGTTGATTGTAACACAAAATCAAGATTTTGAAGTACTAGAAATAAACAGAGTGCATGACTTGGAGGACAGAAATCATGCCCATCTCCGCAAACATACAGTAAATGAAGTACCAGATACCTCAGATAGATAGAAACCCATTCAACCCCTGGACTTTGGGCAAGATTTTACTCAACCCTTCCCTTCATAAATAGACCAATTTTTATTTTCACTTAATACTCCTATCTACCAAATACTTTAACAGCAGAGATTATTAA
This sequence comes from Dasyprocta punctata, assembly GCA_004363535.1. Classification (NCBI taxonomy): domain Eukaryota; kingdom Metazoa; phylum Chordata; class Mammalia; order Rodentia; family Dasyproctidae; genus Dasyprocta; species Dasyprocta punctata. Next base: position 64,380 of record RJWM01006663.1, read on the forward strand.
AAAATTTGATATCCTCTGAAAACATTAAATGTCAGTATAAGTATAAAAACTCAATACATTCTTTTAAGCAAAATCAACTATTAATGCTAGATTCTAATAGAATAAGTAGATACTAATTGTTAAAAGTTTCAGTGAAATGAACTTTGAGTAGAGATCATTCTGTAAAATAATGGTTTTTGCTGTTTTGCTTTGATTTTCTTTGGGGAGGAACAGGAAAAGATGGAGGTTCCAGGGTGTCAGCAGTCAAAGAGCTTGATCTATCTCAGTGATTCCCCTCTTCGGATGATCCTGCTCTCCAGTGTATATTTGGCAACGTCTGTATAGTTTTTGTTGTTATAAACAAAGAAAAAGAGTGGTGTTGCTGGTATCTAATAGGTAGAGGACAGGGATGCTGAAAAAGAGTCTGCAATGCACCAGTCAGCCTTCTGGACAAGGAATTATTGATTCCAAGTCAATAAAGTAGAAGGCGAGGACTCCCAAAGTCTCGTTAGTGTACTGTCTGTCCCAGGACAGACACTCATTGCTCCAGATAAGGGACAACTTTATTGGCAGCTGTTCAATGTTTAACTTGTTCATATTATAAATCTTAATTTAAAAAAAATACTGATTTCTGGAGCCTCTGATTTGCCAATGGATCTTTGATTTCAGGTGGGATTTCAAGGTCAACACACAACCTCCTCTCTTCTCTTCTCTTCTCTTTTCTTCTCTTCTCTTTTTTCTCTTCTCTTTTCTCTTCTCTTCTCTTTTTATTGGTCAAGTACCTGGAAAGAGTATGTCATAATCTTTGAGAATCTTCAAATAATAATGAGCATTTTAAAATAAATAAAAAGCACTTAGCTTTTTATTTATCAGTGAGTGCATTCATCTTCTGTTCTTGACACTCATTGTGACAAGATGACCTCCAGTGAATCAGGTTTCAAAAGAGGTAAGTCATAGTGGGGCATTTTTCATTAAAAAAAAAAAAAATCATCCAAAATCCTCCTGTAGCCTGAATCTTTCTCTAGTATAACATTTTTACTCTCCTACCAGCGCAAAGCAGTTTTTTTATTTCATAGATGCCACTATAAAAGTATTTCATTTCTTAATTTCCTAAGCTACTTAGGCATTCACCTGGTACCAAGAATTTGGAAGGCAGCTGAACTTAAGACATAACATTTGTTCCTCTAAATGTAAAAATCAAAAATGGTACCTATGAGTGATCAGTTTGTATTCATCTGATACCTTTCCACATAACAGCTCTTTCTTCTTTGTACAGCTTTAAAAGACTCCAGATACCAGCTCCTCCATCACTCGGCCACTCGGCTGTCCATCAGTGTGCCCAATGTCACCCTGCAAGATGAAGGCGTGTACAAGTGTTTACAGTACAGTGACTCGGTGAGCACAAAGGAAGTGAAAGTGACTGTGCTAGGTAGGTACCCCAGCAAGTAATTTTTTTTGAGAGCAGAATATGTTTATTGAGAGAAAGAAAGCTTCTGTCTGAGAAAGAGAGAGAAAGGAGGTGCCAGCAAGTGATTTTAAAATTTGACATTTTAGTTTTAAAATGTTACCTATAATAAGGCATTTCCTGGGGGCATCTCTGCCATCTTTTACTTAAACAAAACAAGAGAACATTTTGAATGGCAAACTGTAGATTAAACTGTGAGCTTGTGTATTTGTCTTTGGCATCGATTAAATTTTCTCTCCAGGAAACTAAAAGAAAATAGAATGAATGTTTGATGAGCCCTGACTATATATACCAGGCATCGTGTCAGGTTGTAGGGAATCAAAGATGATTTAGGTTCAAGCTATGCCTAGAAGGACTCTACACACCATTTAGGAAGGCAAGACATGTATGTAACTAAAGGTGAACCATGTGACAACATAGCCTAAGATAGGATGAATCCAGATACAGCTGCACTGGAGTCAGTTGGATGATTGGCTCACATCCTGTGCCAAAGCGGTTCTTCTCTTCTGTAGGGAGGAAGATGGGATGTGGCAGCCCGGGTGATGAGCATGACAACCCCCTGCATGCCTGGCACTTCCTCAGATCTGTGGATGGGCAGTTGTTTCCAATATGTCTTATCATTTTTGCTGTTTTGGTTTTGGTGGCAGAGGAGATCAATTAAGAATACTGATTTTTATTGATCTCTCAATAGCATAATCTCATATATCACACAAATAGATTTTGCAGGCTTCTCTTGTTGAGTTGTTATAGTATGGCACTTGTCCTGAAGGAAAGACACAGTGGAAAAACAACAGAGGAGTGGCTCTCTGAAGGCTTTGAGGACCAATGTGATTCAGTTTTAGGGTTGTCTTCTCCCTGCCTGAGTGGTCACCAACAGTGCCATCCGTGCTTGGGCTGGCTGTGTGCCCTTCTGGGCTCCTAAAATGCCCCATGAATACCTCTACCATTGAACTCAACACAACACCTTTTTTTTCTTTTGCAATGCTGGGTATGAAACCCAGAGCCTTGCAGGTGCAAAGCGCATACACTCCTGATGATCCGTATCTCCATCACAGCCTGTGATATTTCTGTTAACACTAGGGGGTGAGGCTGCCACCAGACTATTAGGGCCTGGAATGGCCCTATCTTTTTCATCTTCATGTTGCCAGCGTGTGACACATTTAGTTCATGCTTGGAGCTAAAAAGTGCCTTTATAACGTTTCTATAACATAATACTGTAGACAAGTTAAGTTTAGTGCCAAAGTGGAAGTGGATGGGAAAAATGAGTACGCCTGAGTACAATGTATTTCTCAAGACAGAAACAAAGAAAAGGACCAATGAGACCTTTTATAAAAGACACACAACTTTGACATCAGGCTGGAACAAAAGTAACTAACTGACTGAGATGAGTCACAGGCTCAGGAAAGTTTAGAGCTGTCAAAGCCAACTCATTAGCCAATTCCTTCATGTCACAGGTGAAGGAAAAAAAGCTTGGTGTACCAAGAAGCTGGGAGATTTACCAAGGTTCTTACCACTAGCTGATGACAGAGAAGGGAGGGACTAGAATTCAGACTTCTCCCTCACCTTACGCTCTACCAACCAAATACAGTCACTCGTCACATTTGATAGTTATTATACAATGGTGCTTTTGAGAATTTTTAGAAACTAATCACATACTTGAGTAACAAACATTCTAACAATTGCCAAAGTTGATTTGCAAACACATAAAAGCTCTTTAACATGACTGGATTCTGGGGAAAGTCAAATGAAAAATATGCCCATTAATTAGACTATACCCTAAAGAAATCCCTACAGATGCTTAGACTCTGTACTTCACAGAGATGTGTAGATCGACTAAGCTCAGAAAAATCAATTTTCTTCTAGCCACTCCTTTCAAGCCGACCCTGGAGGCTTCAGTTATCAGAAGACTGAATGGAAAAGAACATGTTGTCCTTAGATGCTCCACCAGGAGAAGCAAGCCCCCTCCACGGATAACCTGGCTACTGGGGACCAACATGGAGTTCTATAGTAAGTGGAGAAACAGGTTATTTTCCTTCCTAATTAAATTTCCAAGGGATTTTAAATGTTCTGGCGTCCTCTGGTGGTTGCTGTTGCCACAAGACAGCATGAGCCAATTTAGTTCTTTTCCTGAGAAAATACCCTTGTAACCAATCAGTGTGATACATTAATGTTGAAAGGCTAATCTTTGATAATGAAAGTGTTTTTGCTTAAATCAAGGTAGAAGCCTAGATTAGAACCTCTTGACAAAGTTTCTTAAAATAAGAAGTGTAACATAGCTATTTTCTCTAAAATTTCTTCTCAGGCGTAAAACTAAAAGTTCATTTAGTATAATGAATATACCAATACTCCTAGATTCATCATGGTGTTACAAACCAACAAACTCATCATAGGTTACAAATATTTTAAGTCAAAAAATGCATTTAATGAACCTAACCTACCAAACATCAAAATAATTTAGTCTACCATAAATACGCTATTAACACATGTTTACCTCATGAGTTTTACCCCCAGTATCAAAAAGAAAAAAAAAAAAACACCATTTATGTTTACCTACAGTTGAAATCGATTACCCACTGTAAAGCCTATTTTATAATAAAATGTTAATATCTCCTGAAACTTATTGGATACTGTACTGATAGTAAATAAAAGAATGGTTGTGCAGGTATGTTCCCATTCATACAAGTTGAAAATCATTAAGTCAAGCCATCATAAGTCAGAAACTATTTGTAATTAGAAAAGATACGATCCCCCTTCCATAGTGTAGTACCATGTCATACTGATAATGACAGATTAAAAATATTATGAAAGAACATAAACTTTGAGACTTTAGTCAAAGGATAATAATTGTGACATTTGGGAACTATTTATACAGCAGTTTGACATTTCAAAAGACTTTGCCTTTTAGATCTATATAATCATATGTCATTAAAAGCTGCAAGCAGTCCTACACAGCTGATAAAACTGAGAGCCAAATGGAGTTCAAGAAAGAAAAACCCCAAATCTAGATCTAATTCTCAGGCCAGTAGCAATTCTGCTTCATCATAAGGGTTCTCTTTGAATTTTCCTTATTTACACAACCTGAGTAAGCTCTGGTGTCTTTGCGTTTCATAGCAACATCAAACTGTCCTTCTTGTGTGATCACTAGGAGCATTGACTTTTTTGCCAGTGGTGAATGATCTATAGAAACCTATCCACTCCTGTTCATCTGCCTGCCTTTGCACCTACGACCAAAACATACAAGGGTTTGGCCGAAGCTAGAAACCTAATTATGTTTGTCTTAAAGTCAAACTATTGGTCTTTAATAGAGCCAAAGCCATCCTATAGCTTTACATACCCATAATCTTTTGTTTGTATCTCTTTAAATTGCTGCATAGGTAAAACCTACCATAAGTTCGAAACAGATGGAAAAAAATGTAATACCACCAGTACGCTAATCGTGCACTCGTTCAGCAAAAACTCAACTGTGGGCTGTGTCATCCGACACAAGGGCCTGCAAGGAAGAAAACTGGTTGTGCCCTTCCAGTTTGAAGATTTGGGTAAGAAGAACCCATGATTATTTTATACCATTTTAATTTACCTTTATATTGCTGTAGCAAAAAAATTGGGTGGAGCAGACAAAGTCCTGTATAGTAAGATTACAGTCAGTGAAACTCCATTTATTAATAACACTTTCCTGCAAAAACTGAAATTTCTCCAGCTGAGAGCAGGATAGCAAGTGTTCCAGTGTTTGGAAGATTCCTAGTTGGGCATCAGACCTGGCAGAGTACCTTATACAAATAATGCCGTGCTCTTTTCTGATAATGTCAGCTAGCATGACTTGACTGCAAATAGTTTTATTGTGGTTGTGTTTTTGGAGAAATCACATGAAGCTTATCCATACTTGACCCAAAAGGAGATATTAACTGCAAATATATAAGCTTCCCAAAATATCAGTTTATGTTCTTATACAAAAATAAAAGCTCTCATACTTACATTTTGACATGATTACTCTTCAGACTTTTTTTGTTGTGACTATTTTGAAGATTTCCCCAAAGGTCCAAGAAATAATTTAGAAGCTGTAAATAACTCTTTGAGCCAAGGGGTATCCTGTAAGTGGCATGAATCACAAGGTTGCAATTAGTAGAACTCTGAACTTGAGTTCTTTTATAAGGTACTTCCGAGTATAAAAAGAGATTGTGGACTAGAGGGAATCACTTTAATAAAAGAAAAAAAGGGTCGATAATGGCACATTTACTGAAAAATTTATCAGGCGAAATAACTGGTAAGGGAAGGAATTTGTGAAGGGCAAATTCACGTAAGAGAACTTTACTAGAGAAGGCCGTCACACTGCCAGCGGGGGCTGTTGCTGGGGTTGACAGCCCCCCTCCCAACACTGCTTTGAGTTTTCCCTGCGAACTTCCTCAACAAAGCAGAAGAAGTTTATGGAGGAAGCTACAGTAGAAGATTCACAGCCCACATCCTGGGCTGTACTGTAATCCTCCGCACAGTTCCACCCCATGATGATTCACCCCCACCCACACCTCCACCTCCACCAGAGGAACTGGGTCGCAGGGCGTGTGGGGGAGGAGACCACCACTGCAAAGGCTTCCTGAAGACATTCGGATTCCACAGCAAGAGAACCAGAACTGTTGGAGAAAAAACTGTATTTCGACATTTTTGCAGTAGGCCAAGCCAGCTACAAACTTAGCTTCTGCTTTAAAACCATAGTTTTACATGACTCAAAGTCATATCTGTAAATATCTCTGCTCATAGGTTAAGATGACTTTAATTTGTGAGCTCACTATTAACTATCTAGCACCCACTGTCAAAGCTCCAGCTAGGATTCCACGAGGAAGGAAGGTGTCAGTCATGGTGGCTTCCATTTGTCTATTATCTGTGTTTTGCTTGGCAAGCTGCATTATTTGGTATTCAGATACTACAAACAGTTTGCTCATTCAGTCCATTAAGAAAATGACCAGCTGGGGATGCTTTACTGTACAATTGCAAGTAAGATCTCTCACAATTTCATCTCTACCCTCTCTGTGGGGTAGGAACCGGGGAAGATGCACGTGGCACCAGGAGACTGGGAGGGGGCAATGCTTGCAGTGAACAGAACAGCAGGAATAGATGAGACTCTCTTCGGACTTATTTAAAGTTTTTTTAGTATTCCAAATGAATAATATTTATTTACTATTACAGTTGGAATCTTTTAAATATTGAGCAATAGTTCTCAAACTTCTTGGTGTCAGCATGCCTCTGCATTCTTAAAACAACTGGGGACCCCTAAAAACTTGTATTTGCCTGAGTTATATCTGTCAAAATGTACCTTTCAGAAATTAAAACTGAAACACCTAAAATATATATTCATTCATTATTTAAAATAATCCACTACAGGTTAACATGTATGTCATTTTTTTAAAAAACACATAACTATATTTTGTAACACCCCCCCCAAAAATAGTCACAAAAGTGGCATCATTTTGCATTCTGAAAGTCGCTTTTTTGCATTCAGTTTTTTCCAATATGTTGTTTTGCTTGAAATATACATATGAAATCATTCAACTTCACACAAATATGCAGTTGGAAAATGGAAGAGAGTTTGTATTTATGTATGTACGTGTGTATGTGTGTATCTATATATGTACATAATGCTGAGAATGGTATCCAGGGCCTCATGTATGCTAGATATGTGCTCTGCTACTGGCTACAATACATCTCCAGCCCAGAGAAGTGTATTTAATAACTTTTTTGGGGGTAATTAAGGACATTCTTCTCTGATACCACAGCAAAACTCAACAAGAGGTAGTTTTCTTTTCTTTTCTTTTTTTTTTTCTTTCACTGTCTTTATTATTTTTTTCATACTAAGAATTGAAACGGGGGCCTTCACACTGAGTTACATCTCCAGCCTTTTAAATTTTTTTCTTTTTAAATTTTGTAACAAGATTTTACTAAGTCACTAAATTGCCCCTGCTGGGCTTAAACTTACAATCCTCCTTCCTCAGCCTTCCAGAGTGCTGGGATTGGGGGTCTGTGCCACCATGCCCAGAAAGAGGTAACTTCTTAAAGGTTAGTCGTTATGTGGATCCTGGAACCATACAAATGAACGCTTCATATTGACATTAAATTTCATTGAACCAGCTTGCACTTTACAAGGATCCTTTCAAAAGATTATGATTTGGCCATTTGGAAAATACTGAGGTATGCAGATATTTCAAATGCTGATACATTTTAATATCAAAATCACGTTGGTTAACATCACTGATCTCATCAGTAGTCTTCAGGTATTTACAAGCTGCCAGATTCACAGTGAAAGATACAGGTTGTCCTGAATTTTAACTTAAAATATGGTTAGTGCAACTGAGCAGCTACGGTTTAATACTATTTAACTTTAATTAATTTAAATTTAAATAGACCATGTAGTTACTGAATACTTCACTGAATAGCAGAAGACTATACTATTCTGGCCAACAGCATTCAGTCTAAATAGGTTTTTAAATAGTTATTTAGCAGCTTGTTGATTAAAAGGGTAACATCAGTTTTACATGTAGTTTGTATATATATCTTGTTTGTACATAAACATAAAATTACCTGAATTTGCGCTATGTAAACACTATGTTAGAAGACTTTGATCATTAGTAATGATATTATTCTGTGTCCCCAGAATTTCCCATATTAGGTATTTCTTATAATGTGCTTCCAATATTTCTATTTGATTAACCTTCAAGCTTTTCCTTGTTTTCTTTACCAATAACCCCCCTTTTCCTTCAACTTTCTCAGCATCTTTGTGATTGCAGGGCTTATTTTAGCCTGTAGTCTTTCTAGTAGCTCCCTTCATCCATGATTTTGCTTTCCATGGTTTCAGTTAACTGTGTCCCAACAAGAAGACTGGGCACAGTACAAGAAGCTATTTAGAGAGAGTTGATGTCCACATAACTTTACTACAATGTATCATTATAATTCTATTTTTAACTTGCTATTGTTCATCTCTTGCTGTGTTTAATTTATAAATTAACTTCATTAGCCAGGCATGGTGGCACATGCATGTCATCTCAGTACTTGGGAAGCTGAGGCAGGAGGACCATTGCAAGTTCGAGACGAGCCTGGGCTACAAAGCGAGCCCAGGACCAGCCTGAACTACATAGCAAGACCCTGTCTCAAGAAACAAAGAAACAAATAAAATTATCTTCATCATAAGTATGCACGTATGAGAAAAAGCACAGCATATTTAGGGTTATGCCTGCCACGGCTTCAGACATTCATGGGAGTCTCAAACATCTCCCTCATGGATAAGGGAGGATGACTGTATTACCATTTCTCTAATATTTTCCTAATAGTTTGTTTTTCTTTTCTCAAAGCTATTATATGCAATTCAGGTGCTTATATATTTTTTAAAGTTTTTAGCATGGTGTACATATGTATGGAAATATCACAGTGAAACCTATTAATTTTTAAAATTAATATGAATCAATACTTATAATAAAATGTTGTTTTATTGATAAATTACACTTTCAAAACAAGAGAGAATTCTCTGATTAAAGAAGCACTGCTAAGTACTCACAGATTTTACAGATACGAGCCACCTGTCACTTCTGTAAACTGACAGCCGCAGTCACTTCATGCTTCCTTGTTGCAGGCCCTTTCAGATACAGTTGAAATAGATCCTAAGGTGACCCTCTGGAAACATTCCTAAGCATTTTGTTTATATTATAAAATAATATGTAGTAAGCACTATGCTTAATAATGTGCTAAAAATTATATGAATGAATTTATTAATGCTCACAAAAACTTGAAGAGATAAATGGTGTCGACGGCTCTAGTTCACAGATAAGGAGATAACAAAACATTAGATAAATTAAACATCTTGTCCAACTCACTCAGGAGCAAGTAAATAGCAGCCCTGGAATTCAACACACTCCGAGGCTGAATCCAAAGCCACCTAATTGATAAACAGGAAGACAGAGATGTGGATGGGTGGACAGACCAGGAGATGAGAAGAAAGATGTGTGCAGATGGAGACAGAAAATACCCTCTGCCTACTACCACTAAGTGCGCTACCACGCAGGGTCCACATGCTGCACTTTGAAGCCAGGCAGGTTAGCAGATGGGCAATCAGCAGGGTACGGATTCGAAAACCAGAGCAAGAGTCACAGAACACACAGTTCTGAGGTTTCTGCACAATCTCCACAAGCAGGTAGCAACCAAATACATTTTGTTTACTGAGCACAATGTGGGTGAAATTGCTCTCTGTAGTTGCAGAATTTTGTTTTTCCTCTTTCCTAGTTACTGATCAGGAGACCGCTTCAGATGCTCCGGAGAACAGCTCTCTCTCTTCTCCAGACCCTCAGCAGCCCACGAGTATTGGTAAGTGTTGAAATCACTGAGATTTTAAAAGAGAAACCATGCCCGCTTGGAAAGATTCCATTTCTAACATTATTTTCAGAATTTTTTAATTTTAATTTTTAGAACAACCATGCAGGACCCCTCCAACTGGTGCCAGCTTTGTGGTGTCCTGGAACAGGGCCACATAAGTACAGCATAGTTAATGGATGGGATCCAAGGTAGCAGAATGCCTTGTCAGCTCAGTGCTGCTCTGCTCGAGGTACATGCATTTACACACACACACACACACACACACACACACACACACACACACACGGTGATGGTGACTCTTGAATTTCCTTTGTGCTGAAGCACTAAGTTGAATTCATTTGTAAGGAAGCTTGTTCTTTGTTTTCTCATCTAGAACAGAACAAACACAAAATAAATACTTGATATCAGCGATCCAAGAAGTAGAAACTGGAAATTTGATGTTGTCACTGAATAACAAAATCACTTGTGAGGGCAGGTCATTTACTTGGTTGTTGAGAAGTTGGACCATTGTTAATGATAGGATTCAAGTATAAGAAGAATTCAGAAAGCCTGGGTTATAATTTCAGCTTTTTAGATAGTGAACCCACTAGATGGTTCACCTGGGTCAATGATCCTATATTTAATTTAACTTTGTATTTTATGCAGCACAGTATCTGACAATAACAAATGCTCAGAATATGCTGAATGATCGAATGAATGAATGAATGAATGAACTTTGGTGTTTCGCAAGTTAGCCTCATCCAGGAAGGCATAAATTTCTATGTTCGCTTTCCGTTTCATGTAGTGTTTCTATAATAATTTTATTTGGTGGGATAAGTGCTTTCAGATCATTATCATGTTGATAGTTCTGAGTATCAGATCACATTTTTTAAAAATGTGTATCCTGAATAATATTTAAAAGTAAATGCTTGGGCTTTTAGAAAACACTGATAAATACAATATGTCCATACAATTTTTGAAGGGCCATGGAAATTGAAAATATTATGAAGTGGAACAGACACATCACTTGCTTTAATAATCCAATATTTTAAAACGTGTTTAGAATCTGGTTGTCTTTAAATTGGCTTACACCACTCCTGAGCAACTCAATTTTCTGCTCTGCGTTTTCATATACAACATAGGATTTAAGAAATACGGTTTCTAAAATTCCTTTTAGCTTTCAATTTCTGCAATTTTATTATTGTTAATAACACCCATTTTTGGCAGGAAAATTGGGAGGCTTTATTCCCCTCGGGGTCCACACAGTGGCGCTGTGCAATGATCTAAAAAGAGACTTGAGAAGAAAAAAGGGAATCTGGGAAGATAAACAACGAGTTCGAAAAAGCCTTCTCTTCTTTTTATAATTTGTCTTATCTAGCAAAACATGCTGCACCCTACTTCTAAAGGAGAAGCAGTGAGGAATTTGGGTGACAACTGAGGCTCCATTTCAACATGAGTCGAAGGCTGTAGGCTCGTATCCCTAAACCTGGAACCCTGTTCCTAGGTGTTGAACAGTATCTTGAGTCATCCTAAAGATCTCCTCCCCAGTAGTCCTGACTCAGGGAAAATGTATGAAATAATAGTTTTAATTTGGATTTCTGATGTTAGAAAAAAACTCAGTTTCAATGCTGCTTCTGTTGCGTGTTTGGTGGAGGACTTAAGTTAATTTATTAATTGCTTAAAACTTCTGTTTTCTCAGAGCTGTGGTAAGAAAAAACAGATACCAGGTGCTCGGTTTAAGGCCCCACACCTAGTAAATGTTCACTAAGTGTTTGCCTTAAAAAAAAAAAAAAAAAAAGAAAAGAAAACAAGGCAGAGGAAGAGGGATCATTTGTAACAACTTATGCAAGAAATCAACAGTTCAAAGTAAAAGAAGCCAAATACAGAAAAATAAGGGCTGCAAGTTCTCTTTCACATGCAGAAGCTAAAAGTCTGATCCAAAAGTAGAAGAGAGTAGAATGGGAACCACTAGAGGCTAAGAAAAGCAGGGGGAGAGAGGTCAGAGAGAGACTGGGTAACAGGTACCAAAATCTAGCAAGACAGGAGGCATTAGTTCAGGTGTTCTAGAGCACAGTAGGATCACCATAATTGATAATAACATTATATATTTTATGAAGAATGAGAAAGGGGAACTAAAAATTGTCAACATAAGATGTTGAAATGACACAGAGATGGAAATGATAAAGAGACCTAATACCCTGATTTGATCATTATATGCTGTATGTACATTACATTGTATCCCATAAATATGTATAATTACTATGTGCTAATTTAAAAGAGAAAAAAGTAATTAAAATTAGCTCTCTGCTGTCTCCTCTCCTCTCTTTCTCCCTCTCTCTCTCCCTCTGTCTCTCTCTCTCTCTCTCTCCTGACAGGGTCTCACTATGAAGTTCAACCTGGCCCTGAACTCACTAGGTAGCCCATGCTGCTCTCAAATTCACATCAGTCTTCCTGCCTCAGCCTCCTGAGTGCTGAAATTATAAGCTTGTGCCACCATAACTGGATTCATTGTTCTTTTTAAATGTTCTTTTTGGTTCCCACAGCTGCTTTGGGAAGAGTATACTGTTATGTGTATAGTTATAGTCTTGGTCCATTTTGTACACTACAACAGAATACCACAAACTAGATTATTTACAATGAACAGAAGTGTATTGGCTTACAGCTTTGGAGGCTGAGAAGTCCAGTATTGAGGGACCATATCTAGAGAGAGCCTTCTTGCTCCAGCAAAGAGGGGGCAGAGAGAGGATAAAAAGGCAAACCCTGTCGCTTGGTATGGAATTCACACTGTGATAATGTCATCAGCCCTTTCATGAAAGTGAATCCTTCATAATCAGAATAATTCTTCACGTAGCAATTAAACATCACCATGAGTTTTGGAGGAGACATTCAAACTACATGTTCTATCTACAAATATATGCATATATCATGCCTTATTTTTTTCCACCTTAGTTTCAATAACGGAAAATTCCAGTATACCAGAGGTTAACAAGCAAGAAAAAGAACAACCCACTCAAGACTCTGACTTGGCCAGTGGTAAGTGTCACCACTGCATTTAGAAGAAACAATTGACATTTTAACCTCTTAGTTGATAAATTCAATAGCTTTTCCAGTCCTTATTTTTCTTGATCTCTTTGCTTTGCAACATAATGGATTAATTACTCCCTTGTCCCTTCTTTACCAGTTGCCTCATACATTACTTGACACACTTTGACTGGTTCTGTTATTTTTCTAACCACTGTTTCTCTGTCCATCAGCTAACACCAGTTCCTCCTCTGATGTGTGTGTGACTGTGTGTGTGTGTGTGTGTGTGTGTGTGTGTGTTGCTGAGGGTAGAACCTTAGGCAAGCGCTCACTATGCAAATCCCCAGCCCTACTATTACCCCTTGATTGCTGATTGGATTAACAGACATTGGCAAAGTTATGTTTCATAGGGTCAAAATCGTAGGTTTAGGAAGACTGTTAAGAGCTTGTCTAGTATATCTCCAAATTCCTTTATGTGAACCATATTTATTTATTTATTTATTTTTGTGAACCACATTTAACCTAGCTGAGATAAATGAATTTTCATATTATTTGCATAGCTTTCCAAACTCTTTAACAATCTCCCTTGCTACCTAACTTAATTTTTATAAAAAAAAAAAATTAAGTCAATATTTACATGCTTCCTCTAGAAATGAGTTCTATTTCAATACAATGTCAGTTAAAATACCTTTTCAGATCATTTTCCAGAATTGATTTGCATTCAGAGGATGAGCACTATGAGCTCTTTCCCTTTAGGAACTACTGTATATATCCCTCAATGGGGAAAAAAGCCAAACTGCCTAAAATCCTTTCATTTTCTTTACAGAAGCAAATCCTCAGTATATGGGGTTGGCAAAAAAGAAAAGTGGCATCCTACTGCTCACACTCGTATTCTTTCTCATCTTCATCCTCTTCATCATAGTCCAGCTCTTCATAATGAAGCTGCGGAAGGCACACGTGGTCTGGAAGAAGGGTGAGTGGGGCAAAAACCAAGGAAGGCTGTGAGATGCTACAAGAAGTGGCTAGACAGAAAGGGAATTCTGTCTTTTCAAGCTTTGTATGAGCTGCTGTACAAGCTAGTAGACAATCACTGTCATGCAAGCAATTATTTTCTAGAAACCAAGAGTTGTGACTCTCCAGGACCTACATGAAGTAGCCCTGGGAATTGGCATTAAATTATGGACACTTCTGTTCACAAAGGGTTGCAAAATGGAGGGCAAATTCATTCATTCATTCAGTAAGGATTTGGTGGAGTGCCTACTACATGCCAGGCACTGTTCCAGATACTAGGGACGCATCTGTCATAAGACAGAGCAGGTCCATGCTCTAAAAAGTTTATATTCTAGTTGTGGACAAAGGTTGAATGTAACAGACTGTTTTGGTCCCATCCCTACTTTTCAAGGGTCAAGATACCTTTTCACTCAACCATGATATCTTAGTAATTTTCTTCTGAGCATTCTAATTAAAAATTATCATTAGAAACAAAAGTTATTGAGCTAGTATAGAAGATGCTATTAAAGTGCATTAGACACAACATATACTGGAGCTGGAATGGACTTCAGAAGTCATTCAGAGTACATCTACTCTATTCATCCTATAAGCAGATGCCACAATTAAATCTACTCTTTAACTCCAAGTTGTTATCTAGCCCTATGCTGTGAAACAGCAGCCACAAGATAGGTGTTGAGCATCTCACATGTGACCAGTCCTTATGATATGAGCTATAATCACAAAATACACACCCAGCTTGGAAGATGGAGGATATACACACAAATGTGCATGAGAATGTATCTAACAAAAATATCTCAGGTGTACCAGCTAAATGAAATATATTACATTAATTTCATCTGCTTTCTTTTACTTTTTAAATGCGACTACTAGAATTTGTGTGTATATGTGTGTGTGTGTGTGTGCACTGGGGATTGAACCCAGGACCTTGAACATGCTAAGCAAACACCCTACCACTGAGCCACAATCCGTGCCACAGAGTATTTTAAATTATACGTGTGTTGCACATTAAAGTGCTGCTGGACAGTGATAATATAGCCAACTAAGATTAAGACACCTCCGATAACAGAGAATTCTTTGCATCTCGAGGCAACACACATCTTGAAACAGCTTTGAATAGTGTCACCCTGGCTAGTTTCTTATCAGTGTCCAGACAATCAGATGGACTAATGTTCTTATCATGAATAAGCCTGGAGACAGGGTCTGATTTTTCAGTTGTACTCACCTGCACAATAGGCAATCATAGTATTATTTGAAAATCTCTCATTAATGATTCACCCCATTGTTCTTTGGGGGCTACTTCAATTTCCCCTTCCTGTAGGACAGCACTTGCTTCTCTTCTGCTGTCATTTCCCTTCCACAGATCCTACAGTGCCTTGACAGTACCTGCAGGGATTCTAGTAATGTGTTGAATTAATGCCGACAGGAGGTAGAGGAGGGGCTAATCAGCTGTAGTACTGTAACTGAGGTCTTCTTATTCAAACTTACATTTCAATGTGTAGGTGACATCTGTGGCATCAGACATTGGTAACTTTATCTTCTTTTCTTTCAGAAAATGAAATTTCAGAACACACCCTAGAAAGTTACAGATCAAGGTCAAATAATGAAGAAACATCTTCCCAAGAGAAAAATGGCCAAAGTAAGTCAACTGTATGACTTAAGATTTGAAAGCTGAGGTTCACTCCTCAGCTTCCTTTGAGAAGAGGAAACAAACAAATTAAAGTTTGATTTTTAGAACTACAAAGTCGATTTTTTCAGTCATCTTATGAAATTCAAGGCTGCTCATCTTTAAAAACAATCATTAAACTCATGTAGCAGAAGCCATCCCTGACTCTGCTGTCATACGTGGGGACACCATGTGCCCTGCCTCTGCCCCAGAGCGTGCTACATACATGTTTATGAGTGAAGCATTTCTCACACCTCTAATTTTTAGTGTTTTGATTTAGCTACTACAATATTACTTCAGATGGAATTGCATTTACTCTGTATCCCTGGATCCTAGCATCTGGCCTGGCACAAAGTAATCCTAGCACTTAGGAGGCTGAGGCAAGAGGATTGCTACAAGTTCGAGGCCAGCCTGGGTTACGTAGTTAGTTCAAGACCACCTTGGACTACATAGTGAGACCCTGTATCAAACAACAACAACAAAAAACCCTCAAACAAACAAATGGAGTACTTGACAAATTTGTGTTGATTAAATGAATACCAGCTTTAATCTTTCAGGTCTTTTGGATGGTTTTGTTGCCACCCAAAGATGAAAAAGAATGTAAAGAAAAAAGAATCTAAATGAGAAGGGAAAGTGTTTGTGTGTGTGTGTGTGTGTGTGTGTGTGTTTATCTGTGTATGTGTGTATGCTTGCCTTGAAGGTCTGGTAGGCAGAAGCTAGGTCTATAAAAAAAAGTTATACTTTTATGCCTCCCAACCATTTTATGTTCTCTGCGCAAACTATTCTACCTGCCAGGAGATGCAAGATATGCGGTAAACTCTGCTACTTGGTTCTATTGGTTTGATTGTGATTTTGTAGGAAGCTGATCTTTTATAACACCTCTGCTTTCATTTCGTTTTGTTTTGATCTACTATAGTGAAATGGAGAGAGAATAGGTGTGCTCACGGAAAAGTGTGATAGTGAACTGGCTGTGTGAATGCTGGGGAGGGAAGAGAAATGCAGGTGAACTAGTTTGTCTGGTTGCAAACTGAAGGAGAAGGATCTCAGTATAATGTGTCAGTTGGGTTGCTTCCTGCATTGCCTCTGGCCTCTATGTATGCAAAAGCATAGACTTTGAAGTTATTTTTCCCATAAGCCCTGTTGTTTTTAACATGTGATTTTTGATGAAGGCAACACATGTGTTATTTTGTGGCAGAAGTGTCTGTATATTTTATACCGGGTTTATTAGTATGTTGTTTATGTAAAAAGACTTTTAGAAATTAAGCTATAATGCATTCAGACCATTTATTTGCATTAAAAATTTTTAGGTTAGATTCTATAAGATGTTAACATCTATAGACCTATAAAAATACGATGTCTAAGCAAAGTGTTTCAGATAAATGGATGCCATGTTGTTCAAGAGAAAGATTCACCATTGATATGTTTTCTTTCAGCTTCCCACTCCAAGCGTTGCATGCACTACATTTCAAGGTTGTACTCAAGCGCAAAAACAAAGGAGGATGTACAACATTCACAATTAAAAGAAAACTGCACTCACATCCCAGAGAGTATTGTGTAGCGTTCACTGTGACAGAAGATAGGATTTCAGAGCAACATTGTTGTAAGTAGAGCAGTCTATGGGAAAGAGATAATTACTGTGACATGAAAAACGCCGTTGAATGCAATGCATGATGGTGTCCTCTGAGCCAGGGCAAAAACATGAGGGCCAAACCATGGACAGAAGTTTCCTAGTGAAAATAAAGAATGAAAGAAAGAACCTATTATGCCTGACACTACTTCAGAGCAGAAGGATTCCACTAAGCCATGTGGATCAGGGTCAGTGTGACCAGCTAACATCTTACCTTGAAGGGAATGAAAATTTTTAGGTACTGGGCTACAGTGGAACTACATAAAAATTTTTTTCTAGAAAAAAATCTTTCCTTCTGGTCATGAAATAAAGAATCTTAGGATGAAAAGGACCTCAAAGAAATCTCCAATCCTAGGACGTTGCTTTCAAAATGGGTATTAAGAAGAGGCAACCAGTACATGGACATCTAAGAGGATCGGTGTGTCACAGTGACTGAGTCAGATGGACACAAAGACCCTAAACTCTACTCCTAGGACACAAGGAGTGAGCTCAAAGGAGTCCCAAATATCATATTTCCTTAGGCTTTCTAGCTAAATCACATGTGCTGACTTGATAGACCAAGTGGTTAACCTGGTTATTCCATAACAAAGGCATGTAGGAAAGCAATTGATAAGCTTACCCAACAGGTCATTGACTTCATGAATTTTTTTTTTAAATTCTTCAATAAAGAGTATTTGTTTTTTCTAGCAATTGTGGTCAAAGTTGTATCACCTACTTTCATATGTGAAAAGTGACATGTGACATCTTTTTTTCTATCAGTTTATTTAAATTATAGCAAACTCTGGAATTATGTGGAAAATTTCTCATTGTTTGGATCTGAATAAACTAATTCTAAAATAATACATACACATACTATGATCTTCTAATTTGTTGTAAGAGTCTTGCCCTGCTGTTTTTTTTTTTCTCTTGATAATGTTTTTAGCAATCAGAAAATTATACAAATGTGTAAAAGTACTCTGCTCTGCCTTTATCTGAGAGTAAGTTGACAGGATGCCCATCACACTCTAGATGCATTAGCATGTCTTTCCTACAAACTAGGACACTCTTCTCTATAACTACAATGCAACCATCAAGATCAGGAGATTAATATTAATGTCTAGTGATACTCCTCAGATGCAGTTGCCGTTCAAGTTTTTCCAGCTGTCTCTATCGTCCCAAAGGACCCGGTTCAGAATCACATTTCACTTTTGCCTCATTCAGTTTGGAATAGTTCTGTCTTTACTTTCATGACCTGCATATTTTTGCATAACACAGGCTATTTTATGGACCACCCTAATGTAGTCCATCTCCCACTTCTGCACCATCCCCTTCTTATCAAGATGTCCTCCTCTTGCTGCTGAGGCTTGACTTCCTTCCCCACCCCTTGCCTTGTGGATGTTTCACTCACCAAGCGTGACTTTGGACCCCGGCATGAGGTGGTCTCACTGTGTGGAAGCCATCAGTGCACACATGTACATGCACATCGTACACACACACGTGCACGCGTGCACACAGACACACACACTGCTGCACGGTAGCACTTCTCAC
>RJWM01006664.1:0-82785 GCA_004363535.1 Dasyprocta punctata
GGCTGTGGCTGCCGGTACGTATCAGTTCATGGTTGCGCTAACAACCAATAGATATACAGAAGTCTGTTTCAGGAGTTACAGCCAGAGAAAGGAAATTTGTTGACCACAGAAGAGACCAGCCTTTTGAAAAGCGATTGTATTTCAGTGTGAGGGAACCAGGGAGTGCCTACATAGGCAGAGCTATTGCTCTGAAGCGAGATGGCTTCTCCCATATCTTGTTATTCACAGAATTATCAGAGAATAACTCACTGACTCTAAAGGCAATGAGAGAAGTCCATGTGCTCTGATCAGGGCCTCTGCCTGGCACAGCACGCTGGTTCTGCTCAGCTCAGTTGGCGGTGATCTCTTTATTTCACACGGCAAATCACGGATGACGAGAAACAAGAGAGCCATAAAATGGTAAGGCTATCAAAAACTTCTAGAATGCTTTCATTCAGTTTAAGAATCCTATTACTGATGCTGGGACTGGGAAGATCCAACAAGAAGCAACTAGCCAGCCTTTCTGGTAAGCCATGCAAGCTGCACCTCCCGTAAGCCTATCTGCCTGCCGCTGAGAATCTACCCCTCCCCCCAGCAACCCATTGGTTTGGAGGACAGACTGAGTTAAGGTACATAAAGCAACTAAATGCTTGTATTGTTTGGTTGGTTTTTCAGGCCTGGGGCCAGCAGTCTGAGCATCTGTCGAGAGGATGATAGTATGCAATATAGCAAATATGGGGCATTTCCTTCTATCTTGTCTTTGAAATCCAATATTGTTCTCACTGTTTTGCTTTGTTCGGATTCTTTTGCTTTATTCAATAGTCTGTTTTGATTGGTTTTATTCTCTTTTGTTTTTGGTTTGATTTTGCTATATCTGATGGAATGGACAACTATTGTGAGGACAACAAGATATACTATGGTAGCTACTGTCGCTTTCCTAGTATCCTGATATGAGATCCTGTACCAGTTTTGCTGCTTTGCTTTGATTGGCTTTGTTCTATTTTGTTTTGTTGGATTTTACTATCTTTAAAAAAAAAAAAGAAAAAAAGAATCCTATTACTGTAGCAGTAATGGCCCAGCCATCGAACTAAGAGCGTCCATATTGCCTCTTTGTAATGTGGTTTGGGCTAGTCATAAAGCTTAGTTTCAAAAACCCTACACTACCTTCAGTAGAACTGTTTTTCCTAAGATTTGGGAGAAGCATCTGCAAATAAAATGTTGCTAAGAGGATGGAAGCTAATGGCGCAGGGGGCATGGTTTCCCAGATGTTTTGCCTGGGCTCTTTTATGGCTTATATCTAGATGTACCCTTAACCCTCATATGCTCATAGGTGGGGCTCTTGGGAATAATTGGATCATGGGTGTGTGATACTGAAGCTAGGGTGTGTGATACTGAATTTGTCCACTGATTGGCTTAGCATAGTTCTGGGTGTGGGTGTTGGACTTACTGAAGTGAGGAAACCGCCCCCGGTTGTGGGTGGCACCAACCAATAGGCTTGCAGCCTAAATGGAATAAAAAGGGCAAGAAGGAAGTCTGGTTTCTTCCTGCCTCTCATGTCGTGAACTTTTTCTTTTCTTTCATGCTGTCCTGCCTTGGAACCAGCTGACTATGGACTGAAACGTTTAGAAATGTGAGCCAAAATAAACCTCTACATCTTTGATTGTGGATGTTGGGTATTTTGCCCTAACAATGAGAGAGTAACTAAGACAGTTACCTTCACCCGGAAGTCATGGTTCACATTAATTATGCTGGAGGGGTCCAAGGTCCTGGTATGCTGTAACATGAAGATGGAACTGGAGCAGGCTGCTAAGAGGGAGTGTGAGGTGCTGAAGGTGGTCTGGGGTGCAGGCCAGGATATGGACTCCGTGTTAAAATGCTTGCAGAGGAAAACTGATGAGTTTTGATGGACAGCCACATGTGGATGACACTAGAACTTGTTTGAACAAGACACTGGGGCTCCCGGTTGATATAAACCATCCCCTAGCCTGAAACACATTCACCTGTAGTTCATCCTTAAAAACAGGACTGGAAATATTCAAGCTACTTATTTCTGAATTTTTAAGTCCTGTAACTTTAAAATAAATAACTACAAAGCTCATTTGTCCAAACATCATTATTTTATTTTATTTATTTATTATTTTTTTTTGCGGCACCAGGGATCGAACTCACAACCTTGTGCCTGCCAGACAGGCACTTAAGCCACTGAGCCAAACCTCGGCCCTAGTTTTTTGAGGCAGGGTTGTACTGTGTAGCTCAGGTTGGCCTTGTGCTCGCATTGTAGCCCAAGCTGGCCTCGAACTCACAACGCTCCATTATTTTATACTTACACGCATACAAGTATAAAAGTAGAATGGTAAGCAACAGACTACTTTTGGGAGCTCTGTTTTTTGTTTTTGTTTTTGTTCTTTGGCTAGTACTGTATAAAAATTGTTTTACTCATTTGGGTGAAAGAAAAGTCAGAAATGATGTCTCTTTTCCTCATTTTTTTCTGCTAAAAGGAGAACAGTCAACCTCACCTTCCCTCCCACAAATAGAGATACAAAGAGATCTGGGCTGTTTCCTTTGTCTCCAAGGAGGGAGGTGCAGATTCTTCAGAGATGGAGAATTCTAAATTAAAACTAAAACTTACCTTTTAGGTAAGATCTTTGTAATGAACAGTCTCAGCAAGCACTTAGAATTAATGCTGAGATAGCAGTGTGTTCTCTTTTTTTTCCTAATATGTCCAGTTCTTACTCAAAGAACATGAAGAAACTACTGTCCTTCTAGAAGAAAGTGTGTTTTGTTTGCAGTATTAGTAAATCACTAAGTTAAATATGACTATCTAAGTTACAAGTTAGTCTCAGTGGGTTTTAAATTGTTTTGGTGAGTCTTCTGAAAAATAACTCCATTAAGCGCTTCTTGTTGCTGGGCAAGAAATACTACTTTTGGTTTTTTTGTCTATAGATATGATTGATGTACTACAACAAAAAAGTACTTTTATGTTTACAAAATGTAATTTTTAGGTTCACTTGGAAGCTAAAGTTGAGATTCTTGTGGCACACTATTAAATACAGACGTGCCTTGCCAAACATGTGTGTTCTTAGTCCCTGCTTTTTTGTGCATATCATACGAGTACAGCGTGGGTCTGAGAGCCCCTGTGTGAAACAAGCACAGCGTTCCCTGTGGGAGTGGGTGCTGATTCCTGGTGCCCATGAGGAGCCAGGCTTCTGGGTTTGCAGTCATATTGAGTACCTAATGAAATAAAATCGAAATTTTATTTTTGTACAGTCTTGAAAGTTTTACTTAGAACTGACCTCCCTGGCCACACAGAGTGCTATATAATCTGTAAATCTGCCTTTTCTGTGGACCAGTTGGTAAGGAATTTTTGTGTCTGTGGGAGCTACTTTTTGTTCAATTTGAACTATATGTAAACTGCATAATCTGTAAAGTTTTTATAGAAGAAACATTCTGCTATGAAAACTTATTAAATAAACTAGTATTTCTTACCCTCACCCCACCATGAGAAATTTTGCCTATTAGGGACTCACTTACATTACGTTGTCCTCTTCAAAAAATAGCCCAGGGACAGTTGAGTACTTCATTAATCAATCATTCACAGACCAGTGTGGTTTAGCTTAATTAAATTGCTTTTCTCTAGTTAATTGAAGGTTTGATGAGGATCTGGAAGAGGAAAAAAGGGAAGTAATTTAGTCTCCCGGGTTCTGCAGTGTAAGGCAAGCCTTAGCTGTGAACACCAGAATGGGCTAACTTTGAACATTCGTACAGTACTGTAGGCATACTGGGTACCTTGGATCTGCAAAGGGAAGACATAGGAATTTGGAGAGGAGTGAGGAAGTGGAAAAGTGCTATAGAAAAGCTTTCCACTTTGTGATATTGTGCACCAATCCTTTCTCTGTCATAAATGACTTTAGAATAATGCTATTAAATACTATTGTGAAATTGATATTTATTTTAGTATTTTGGGTAGACTCTTAAAAAAAGACAAACTATATTAGAGTGTTGCCATAAACATATGTGATGCTATTACAGCTTATACATTAAATAATAAATAAATGATTAGGATTACAGTACATTATTGTCAACATTGGGGAGAACTCAGAATTGTTCATTAGAACAATTCTGAAACTGGTTGGAAAAAGCACTTCATTACTCTCAGAGATTTTTTTTTTGTTTGTCATTTTGTTACATGGCAAGCATAATGCAATGTAGTTGTGTCTGGGAAAATTATTGAAAATTATTTTAGTTTAAATGCGCTTCTTTTTTACACTGTGTTATACTTTTGTCAAATGGCCTGCACTTAAACCTCATGTAATCAGGGACTGAACAGTCTGGCGTTTGTGATTGGTTTGTTGTCTGGCACTGGGATTGGTGGTGTGAGTGCGACACCCACCCAGGGGTGGAGCCCACATACAGTGTAAGGGCGTGTCAGCCCTCTCTCTTTTTTGAAAAATATTTTTATTTTTAAAAAAGCAAAACAGAAAAAGAGGATAGAAATGATACAGACTTTCAAAAAAAAGGTGGGAATTAACACTAGTTAATATATTGCATACTGTTGTCTTAGAAATTGTTGTTCAGGTTATAAAATCTAGGCACAGAGGTAATCAATGACAGCACAAACTGTTCTTTTTGATGAACCAACAGAGATTAGTAGTATAGCTATCTATCTAGCATACATATACATACATACATTTGTATGTGTTTACCAACATGCGTGTAATCTTTTCCTTTCTTCCTTTTTTCCTTTTGCCTATCGTAGTTGTTCTGTCCTTTTGAGCACTTTCTTTTCCTTTCATTATTACAGTATCTATTATATATTTAGGATCTTATTACTGTTTCAGATTTTTATTTTTTATACTAGGGAGACAATATGATATTTATAAATGTGAGTTTGATTTATTTCACTTATGAGTATGGTCTCAAGTTGCCTCCATGTACCTATAAAAGCCTCAAGGTTATCCTTTTTTATAGCTGAGTAATATTCCAATGTATAAAAATACCACATCTTTTTTATCCATTCTGTGGTTGATGGGCATTTTGGTTGTTTCCAAGATTTAGCTATTACAAATTGTGATGTTAAAAACATGGGTGCACATATGTCAATGTGGCATGACATTTTCAATTTTTCTGAGAAAATACCCAGAAGGGGAATAGCTGGATTAAATGGAAATTCCAATGCTAGTTTTTTGAGGAATATCCACACTGATTTCCACGGTGGTTGTATCAGTCTATATACCTACCAGCAATGGAAAAGTGTTTCTTTTTCCCCACAACCCCGCTAACATTTGGTATCAGTTGATTTCTTGATGGCAGCTATTATTTCTGGAGTGAGATAGAATCTCAGTGTTGTTTTAATTTGCATTTCTTGAATGACCAGTGATGTTGAGCATGTCTTCGTGTATTTATTTGCCATTTGTATTTCTTCCTCTGAAAAGTCTGTGTTCATCTCAGATGCCCATTTTTGGATTGTGTCTTTGAATTTGGGGGTGTCTGATGTTTTTCAATTCTCCATATATTCTAGATATGAGTCCTTTGAGGGACAGATGGCTAAAATTCTTTCCCATTCTGTGGGCTTTCTCTCCACTGTGTTGGTGATTTCTTTTGAAGTACAAAAACTTTTTAATAAGAAGAGAGCCCAGTTGTTGATTCTTTGAAGTACTTCCCATGTGGTTTGCATTTTGTTCATGAACTCTTTGCCTATCCCCAGGTCTTCAAGATTTCTACCTACCTTGTCTACCAGTAGATTTAGTGTTTCTGTTTTAATATTTAGATCTTTGACTTTAGTTTAGTGCTTGGTGATAAACATGGGTCTAGTTTCAGTGTTCAGCATGTGGAAAGCCGATTTTTCCAGCACCATTTATTAAAGAGACTATCTTTCTTCCAGTGAACATGATTAGCCCCTTTGTCAAAAATAAGGTGGCTAAGTGTCTTTGTAGTTGTGTCTGCATCTTCTAATCTGCTCCGTTGATCCTCAGGTCTGTTTTTTTTGCCAGTATCATGCTGATTTTATCACTGTAGCTTTGTAGTGTAATTTCAAGTCAGGGATTGTGATGCCTTCTACCTTGTCTTTGTTGCCAAGGATTGCCTTTGCTATTCTAGGTCTTTTCTCTTTCCAAATAAATTTTAGGAATGTCTTTTCTAGATCTGCAAGGTATGTTAATGGAATTTTGATCAGAATTGCATTAAATCTGTATAACAGTTTAGGGAGTATGGCCATTTTCACAATGTTGGTTCTTCCTAACCAAGAGCAAGTGCTGTCTTTCCATTTTCTGACATCCTCTTCGATCTCCTTTTTTAGAATACTATAGTTTTCAACATATAGGTCTTTTACATCCTTTGTTAGGTGGATTCCTAAGTATTTCATTGTTTTGGATGCTATTGTGAAATGTGTCATTTCTATTGTTTCCCTCTCAGTGAGTTTGTTGTTTGTGTACAGGAATGCTATTGATTTTTGAGTGTTGACTTTGTATGCGGCTACATTGCTGAATTTGCTTATTAACTCTAGTAGTCTTTCAATAGAGTTTTTGGGATCTCCCATGTAGAGTATCATGTCATCTGCAAATAGTGATAATTGAACTTTATCCTTTCCTATCCTTATTCCTTTTATTTCTCTCTCTTGTCTAATTGCTCTGGCTAGTGTTTCCAGAACTATATTTAGTAGGAGTAGTGATAGTGAACGTCCTTGTCTTGTTCCTTATTTTAGAGTGAAAGCTTTCAGTTTTTGTCCATTTAGTATAATGTTGGCTGTTGGTTTGTCATAGATGGCTTTTATCAGATTGAGATAGATACCATCTATTCCAAGTTTCTGTAGAGTTTTTATCATGAACAAGTGTTGGACACTATGAAAAGCTTTTTCTGTGTCTATTGAGCTTTTTCTGTGTCTGTGTGGTTTTTGTGTTTAGCTCTGTTGATGTGGTGTATTACATTTATTGATTTGCATATGTCAAGCCATCCCTACATTCCTGGGATAAATCCCACTTGGTCATGATGTATAATCTTCTTGATGATTTCCTGCATTCTATTTGCCAGTATTTTATTGAGAGTTTTTGCATCGATGTTCATTAGGGAGATTGGCCTATAGTTCTCCTTTTTGGTTGGGTGTTTTTCTGATTTTGGTATCAGAGTAATACGTGCCTCCAGGAATGAGTTAGGAGGAATTACTTCCCTTTCAATTTCATTGAAAAATTTGAGGAGTATTGGTGTTAAATCCTCTCTAAATTTCTTATAAAATTCAGCCATGACTCCATCAAGACCTGGGATTTTCTTTGTTGGTAAGTTTTTAATCACATTTTCAATTTCAATAGCTGATATTGGGTTTTTCAAAATTGTTATATCTTCTTGATTCAGCTTTGGTAATTCATATGTTTCTAGAAATCTGTCCATTTCCTCTGTGTTTTCCACCCTATGTGAGTAAAGGTTTTCAAAGTAGGTATTCATGATTTTCTGAATTTCCATAGAATCTGTAGTAATTTCTCCCTTTTCATTTCTTATTGAATGAATTGGAGTTTTTCTTTCTTTTTCTTGATAAGGTTGGCTAGAGGCTTATCAATTTTGTTTATTCTCTCAAAGAACCAGCTCTTTGATTCATTAATTCTTTGTATTGTTTCTTAGTCTCAGTTGCATTAATTTCTGCTCTGATCTTTGTAATTTCCTCTATTCTATGATCTTTGGGCTTGACTTGCTCTTCTTTTTCTAGAAGCTTGAGGTGTAGCATTAGGTTGTTTATTTGCGCTTGTTCTGTTTTCCCAATGTGACAATTCATTGCTATGTAATTCTGCTTTCATTGTGTCCCGCAGGTTTCAGTATGTTGTATGTATATTTTCATTGCATTGTAGATATTGTTTAATTTCTCCTTTAATTTTATCTGTAAGCCAATGGTTGTTCAAGAGGTTGTTATTCAATTTCGATGTGTTTATGTAGGTTTTATGGTTTCTTTTGCCATTAATTTCCAATTTCAGTGCGCTGTGGTCAGATAATATGCATGGGATAATTTCAGTCCCTTTGCATTTACTTAAGGATATTCTATGGGCTAATATATGATCTATTTTAGAGACTATCCCATGTGCACCTGAGAAGAATGTGTATTCTGATGTGGTTGTTGGAACACTCTGTAAACATCTACTGAGTCCATTTGTTCATAGGTTTGATTCAGTTCTGTTATTTCTTTGCCAACTTTTTGTGTAGTTGATCTATCTCTTTGTGACAGTGGGTTATTAAGGTCCTCTATTACAATTGTGTTATTGAGTATTTGGTTTTTCATGTCTATTAATATTTGTCTTATATAATTGGGTGCTCTTGTATTTGGTGCATATATATTTATGATTGTTAACTCTTCCTCTTGAATTTTTCCCCTAACAAGTATGTAGTGACCTTCTTTATCTCTTTTGATCATTTTTGGTTTGAAATTCACATTGTCTGCTAGTAGAATAGCTACCCCTGCTTTTTTCTGGGTTCCTGTTACATGGAATATTAGTTTCCATTCTTTGACTTTTAGTCTATGAGTTTCCCTTTGAGTCAAATGTGTTTCCTGTCAACAGCATATTGTGAGATCCTGTTTCTTGATTGATTCTGTTAGCCTATTTCTTTTAATTGGTGAATTGAGGCCATTTACATTGATGGATATTACTGATATGTACTGGTTTAACTTTGTCATGTTATTTTCCTGTTGTTGGTTTCCTGTTTTTCACCCTTGTTTAATTGCTTGCCCTGTTTGGTGGCTTCTTTCTGCTATTGTTCTGAAATTGTAGTCATTTTTATCTCTATCTAGTATGTCTTTCAGTACTGTTTCTAGGGTTGGTTTGGTGGACATGAATTTCTTCAGTTGTTCTTTGTTGTGAAAGTATCTTATGTCTCCATTAATTTTCAAAGGAAGTTTCACAGGGTACATCAATCTGGGTTGAAAGTTGTTTTCTTTCAGGGCTTAAAACACTTTGCTCCAACCTTGTCTTGACTTCAGGGTTTGTGCTGAGAAGTCTGCTGTGATTCTAATAAGCTTTCCTTAATAGGTGAGTTGTGTCTTTTCTCTAACAGCTTTGGTATTCTGTTTTTATGCTGGATTTCTGGGTTTTTAATTATTATATGTCTTGGTGTAGATTTATTTTGGTTATAACTGTTTGGTGTTCTATATGCCTCACTTATATGTTAATCTGATTCTTTTCCTATGTTTAGGAAATTTTTTGCTCTTACTTCTGTGAATAGTTTACTAATGTCATTCGTGTTGAGTCCTGCATCTTCATGGATGCCTGTTAATCTTATATTATCTCTCTTTACATCATCTTAAAGCTGTTGAATTGTCATTTCATGCTGTCTTATTATTTTTAGAAGTTCTTTCCTTTCATAATCACTGGCTGTGATCCTGTCCTCAAGGTTTGAAATTCTATCCTCAACTTCATTCAAATGGTTTTGCCAGCTTTCAATAGAATTTTTTATTTCCTGGATATCTCTTTGAATTTGTTTCATGCATTCTACTTCTTTTCTATATTGCTAATTCAAGGTTTCCATGATTTTCCCCTGCTCCTGTACTTTTTTTTTATCTTTGTCTTCTCTAGCTATGCTGAGCAACTCCTTTATAAAGGTTGTCATTTTTTTCTTTGAGAGATTATTTCTAATCTGATTTCCTCTATGGCCTCATGGATTTGTTTCTTTATTTCACTTGCTGTCTTTTCAGAAATTTAAGGTGTATGACTACTAATGTCCTCTATTTCAATGTCTCCTGTACTTGTTCCTGATGGACTGGACATTTGAGATTGCATTTTGCTTTTTTGTTTTGTCATTTTCACCTTTTGGGGTAATATTTTGGTCTTTTCAATCCCACTAGTCTTAACTGTCTGTCATGTGTGTCTTAGGGTCCTACATGTGGTAGATGTTTGTCCAATTGCTGGGTCCCACAATGAAGGGGAGGGCCAGTCACCTGAGTTCCTCCTGCAGGGCCTGTTGGGTGAGTTCTATATTCTTCCTAGGCTGACTAGCCTAGGAGTATTGATGTAAGTCCCCTCTTAGTTCCTATTGCTATTATGGCTTCAGGCTGATCCAGGCTGCCAGATGTACCTGGCTATAGAGTGCACCTCAGCGGGGACCCTACTATGTCACTGGGTGTCTCATAGGCCCTTTTGATTTCCTCCATGTTGGGGGAGGCCTTGTTGGCACTCTCCTCCACCCACCTGGTGTTCTCTGTATTGAAGAAGGACTCACCCACACTCTTGCCAGACTTGCCAAGGATCTACAGCTGGATGGGGGGTGGAGTTTACTGCTGCTCCGTTTACTCACTGAGGTCCTCTGTTTGAGGGGGAAACTCACCACACTGTTGCAAGCCCGCTGAAGTCCTCTGTGTGGGTGAGGTGTTGCTGAATCTCCCACCAGCCCACCAAAGTTCTGCAGGCAGTGGAAGGGGTCACTAATTGTCCGTGGGCTGTAGTGGTCTTTTGGGTGGGCTGGGTGGGGTGTGACCAATGATTCTGCTGGTCTCCAAGGCCATGGGGCAAGGAGAAGGGGAGATAAGTGATCCTGCTGGCCTCCTAGGTCTATGGGGCAAGGAGGAGGGACAGCCTACGATCCCTGTGGACCCTAGGTCCAAGGAGTGAGGAGGGGTGCAGGGCCAATGATCCCAGTGGCCCCTAGGTCTTGGAGCAAGAAGGGGTTAGGGCTGATGACCCAGTGGCCCCCAGGTCTGAAGAGCAAGAACCCCTCTCTTGCCGGTTCACGTTTTACTGTTTTGCAGCCACCATGAGCGGCTGACCCTCCCTCACCCCTGCTCTGCCATACCACCCTGCCTTGGAGCCAGCTGAGTATAGACTAAAGCCTCCAAAAACTATAAGAAATAGACCTTTCCTTCCCTAATTTTGAGTGTCAGGTGTTTTGTGTCAGCAACGAGTAAAAAATAATTAAGATACCCCCTAAGCTTACTCTAAATTATAAAACCTCTGAAATATAATCTATTTACTTTAGGAACCATTAAGTTTCTCTTATAACTCAGCATATGTAAATAGAAAAGCAAGTGAATTTATATTCTTGGTTTATCGTACCAATGGGAAATTAGCAACTATACCATGTTCAGGCAGCATATACCACTTTGAGTATTTATCTCAGTTGCAGGTATATTACCTGAGGAATGAAATGATGTCATTTATACATGATTGGCAAAATCAAATCTGTAGTGTCAGAAGCCACAACTTTATAGCATGTAGTATCCGTGTTGACCATATGATTTATTACCTTAACCAACTCCAGCTTTAAGAGGTGATGTTCAAAGTAATCAAAATCATGTGAATTTTTGAAATATTTATGTGTTGATACATAAATTGGCTTTCTTATATTAGTGAGGGCCCTTCAACATTCTCATACTTGTGGGGAGGAAATAGTTAGCTGGTCAATAACTGAGTGGGGGATGGCCATGCATCTGTTCTTATTTTTAAAAAATTAAAATATTATTCAGTGCAAACATTTTGAAATGTGTTTGCTATCTTTTCATGTCCATTTACAGTAACTTTTTCCGACAAATATTTTAATATAATTCTTCAGATTTGTTTTTAATTTAGAATTCTTGTGAACATTTTATAAATTTTGGGTGCTACAAAGTTAGTCTCCTAAATTTTTCCTTTTTCTTTTTGGTACCAGGGATTGAACTCACAACCTTGCACTTGCCAGGAAGGCGCTTATGCTGCTGAGCTAAATCCCGAGACCTGTCTTCTAAATTTTGATTGCCTTCTGATGGAGGAAATATATTTACCCTCTTCAAAATATAAGGGCACTAGTAAAATTCTTCTGAGTTGAGAAACGTGAAGCATGCACACATATTTTCAAAGTTATGAGGTATGATAAAAATATGATGAATATTTTAAAAATTACAGCAAAAAACATACTGCCATTAATTCCACTCAAAAAACTGTCCCTTACTTTCAACACACTTACATAACATTGTTTTTTCCACTTTTTGAAGTGGTTCTGGAAGTCCTCTTTCATGAGCATTTTCAGTGGAACTGTCATGGCTGCCTTGATATCCTGAACTGATTCAAAATGTTTACCTTTTACAAAGGTCGCTCTGACTTTAGGGAAGAGTGAAAAGTCACACAGTACCAGATTGGGTGAATAAGGTAGATGGAGATGCACTGTAATATTTTTATTTGTCATAAAATGTTTAAATTAAAAAATATATTACAGTAAAAGACACATTATCATCAAATCTCCCTCAGAATATTCAAGTCACTGCCTCTACACTTTGAACACACTTATCCAATCATTCCATTTTTTGCTGTGATATGTTTTTTAAAAATATAAACATCATAGTTTTTATTATCTTGTTTTATTTTTAAACTCTCGTCATTTAACTTACTCACCCTCTCTTTTGTTTTTGCAGGAAGGAATGTAGGTTACCAATTTGCAAGTGTGTTTTAAAAATTTTAACTTACCAAAAACTTCAAAGGTTTAAGATTTTTATTCCTTATTCTTTGACAACTTTGATGAAAAATTTCCAACTAATGTTGAACAAAATGCAACCAAATTTTAAAGGTTTTACCTAAACGTTTTTATTGCTATAGATTAAGAATGTTTCATAAGGTAGTTGCTCAAAGATTTTAACATTTTTCAAAATCCAGTTGAGCAGCAAAAAAAGAAAATACAGAAAATTAACTATAGTTTTTTGTAAGTATTCCTCTTAATTAGTACCTTTAACTTTTATATATACAGTGTTTTGCATGTTTTGACAACTAAAGTTGCTGTTAGAAGAATCTCACCACTTGTGTATGTGGTATATACCACATCAACTCCAAGTACATATCCACAAGCTTTATTAATTTTGCAAGGTCACTCTTTTTATCTTGTCACTGTGCTCTTTCAAAATTTGTGTTGTCATAAAGATAATTTAATCTTCAATATGGGATTTTAAATGATAAATGTGCATATTTGCAATGATGTCATGTTTTATCTATGACAGAATGAATATCCATAAGCTTTAATTTCAGTCCATGAATTAAATGAGAAACAAAATCAAACTATTATGAGAATTAACTGATTTTTCTTCACTCAAGGCAATGATGACACTGATAAAAAACTGGAACTATTTAACCATTTGGAAATTCTGCTTATGCTAATGGACCCAAGAGTTCAATAGCTATAACTTCACCTTTTATTTATAAATGCTGAGAATACGTAGAATTTTCAGTGGACAAAATTATTTTAAAAATGTCATTTGACCTAAATAGAAAGTCATGTTTTACAGAATTACATAAAAGTAGCTTCTATTTCTAGGAGGTTAAATCTTAAAATAATGAAGATGCTAAGTTTAGACTCCCCAATATAAAAGACCCAATCAAAAATGGGCAACCAAAATGAATAAGTACAAATAAACAATGTGTGAATGAAAAATATTAACATTGCTGGTCATTAGAGAAATGCAAATTAAAATGACACTGAGATTCCATCTTACACCAGAAAGAATAGTTATTATCAAAAAAATCCAGTAATAACAAATGCTGACTTGAATGTGGGGGAAAAAGAAACACTTCCACATTTGTGGGAATGTAAAATAGTAGGAACACTATGGAAATCAGTGTAGAGCTTCCTGAGAAAAATAAAAATAAAGACCCAGCTATCCACCATTTAGTGTCTTCCCCCAAGTGTTAAAATTATTGTATTACTTGGATACATATATACCCATTTTGTAGCAGCACAGGTTATAATATCTAGATCGTGGAAATGGCATATGATCAGATAAGGAAAATGTATTTATACACAATGTAATATTATGCTGTTATAAAGAAAGATAAACTTGAGGCATTTGTAGGTAAATGGATACAACTTGAGAACATAATGTTAAATGACATAAGTAAGAAACACAAGCTTAAATATCACATAGTCTCTCTTATTTGAATATGTATATACACGCAACTAGGAAAACAGAAGATGCATAAATCAAAAGTAGGGTGGTATTCAAATAATTCCTCAAATTACCTATTCCATTGTTTCAAACATATTTTAATATATGGGCTAATTTGTTTCATTTATACTACTAGATTCTATTAATTCATTAAAGAGAAACTTTTGTGCTGACATCTGCTTGTTTCTTTGTAAGAGAGAATCCTTTTTGACTATTTCTGTATTCAGAGTAACTATTTAGAAGATAATGATATACAGTACATTAAAAAATGATGCAGACACTTCTTCAGTGCTTTTCTATCTTTTGGACTAATGTGGTTGAAAATGGCCATCCCAGGTGATAATAAATATCAAAGCATATTTATTAGAAGGTTTTTAGAAAAAAGGAAAAATTTTAAAATGTTAACTTTGCTTTTCTTTAACTCATTCAATAAAGGGTTTGTTTCAAAACAGAAAAGCATTACAAAAAGTAAGATGAATGAATCACTATAGATACACACTGTAGAGTAAATTTTTAAAAAAGAAACAAACCTCACCACGTAGCAAGAGTTTTCAGACTAGTTTCTACACGCTCAAGAATAGACTTTAATTTCTTACCCATATTTGTATAAATCCTGCCTATGATTTCTTATTTTCCTCACTGCCTGTATGACTGGTGGCCAGTTAATTTTACAGTTCACAAAAGCCATAACATGGACCACTTCTCAATTTGCTGTTCCTGTAAGTGGCCAGCAGGCAGCCCTGCCCATACTCCTGACATCAATCATGACTAGAAGAATGTACGTGTTTGCTGTAGCTTGGATCCCAGGGCTCTTAATTTAGCAAGTGCCTTGGATGCTGTCCTTGAGAGAAGGTGCTGCATATACTCTGCTTAGAAATGACCAGTGGAAAAGAGGCGAATTATCACTAATTGTCTTTTGGATTTAGCCATGTGTTTGAGAAATCTGCTAACAAAGTGTTTCTGTAACATATTGTTAGAAAAGACTACAATGGGAGTTAGAAGTAAAAATAGAAGATTACCAAACATATCCTAGATTATTTTTGTGCAGCTATTAGTAACAGTATTTCTTTTTAAAAATTAGAAAAATTCAGGACAAATAAAAACCTAGATAAAACTTCCAGTTGCTGATCTGATAGGTAAAGAACTTGGAAGTCTTCCTGTCTTCATAAGAAAAAACTGAGCTAACTGAAAGTCAACAGCTCTTCTTAGATCCTTCAGGCAACTGAAATCACAGGGCAGATTGCCCCCTGAATAGTGAAGAGACAGATGAATATGCAAAGTTTTATCTTAGTGGAGGTGCTGCTTGAATCTGAAAGGGACACTTAATGGGTAATTAAGTGTTATTGGAGACTGGCATGAGCTATCTTGAGGATTAAAGACTTCTGAGGTCCTAGCCTAAGGTGAGCATAGCTTCATGAACTCCATCAGGTTATCAGGGTGAAGATAGATAAAAATCTTTTCTGCTTGTCACAGAAAGAGGAAGAAACTATATATATATATATATATATATATATATATATATATATATATATATCAAACTTTAGGAAGAAATTCTTAGGGAAACCCATACAACTAAAGAGACAAAAACAAAAACATTAGAGAACCTTTTAGCCCATAACACCTGCAGTTATAGCAGATAATAAATAAACTCCTAACCAGATAAACATAAAACTGCACAACAAAGTTTCTTTCCCAAATACGT
Source organism: Dasyprocta punctata (assembly GCA_004363535.1). Taxonomy (NCBI): domain Eukaryota; kingdom Metazoa; phylum Chordata; class Mammalia; order Rodentia; family Dasyproctidae; genus Dasyprocta; species Dasyprocta punctata. The sequence continues at coordinate 15,549 of RJWM01006664.1, forward strand.
TATGTCCAGCTTTAAACAAAACAAACCAAAATTACAGGGCATGCTAAAAGGAAAAATAAAGCACAGTCTAAAGAGACAAGGCAATCATCAGAATTGGACTTAGATACAGCAAAGATTTAGGAATTATCAGATTGGAAATCAACTATTAGAAATGAAGGACACCTTTGATATGCTCACTAGTGGACTACACAATGTCAAAGAAAGACTGAGCATGAGCACATGTCTAAAGAAACCCTCTCTTAAGGAGAAAAAAGAATCATAAAAAGAGTGTTCAAGAACTCTGGACAAAGGGCCGGGAGTTTGGCTCAGTGGCTTAAGCGCCTGCCCTGGCAGGCGCGAGGCTGTGAGTTCAATCCCTGGTGCCGCAAAAAAAAAAAAAAAAAAAAAAAAAAAAAGAACTCTGGACAATCGCTGCAAGTATAGCGTACATATAAGTGCAGTATTAAATCGTCTGTTATTAGGTATCAGGGTTGATCAAAATATATGGTGAATGTTTAAGTTAAAAATATTATTATACTAAAAGACATTGCTGTTAATCTTCCTCAGAAAATGCCCCCTTGCTTTGAACAGTTATGCCATCCCGTTCTTGCCACTTGGTGAAGCAGCTATTTTGTGTCTTTGCATGGTGTAATAAAAAATACATGCTGCTGCTGTGTTATCCAAAGGAAATGCAGACTCATGAAAACATTATGGTGCGTCCTCATCCTCCTTATTCATTGGATCTGACGCCATGAGACTGGCTCTTCCTCAAAGTCAAAATGGCCACATAAGGTACATATTTTGAATTGATTCAGGATGTCAAGGCAGCCACGACAGAGCAACTAAAGACACACATGAAAGAGGACTTTCACAACTGCTTCACGAAGAGGCAGGAGTGATGGGGTAAGTGTGTTTGAAGTGAAGGGAAATATTTTGAAGAGGATTCATGGCAATATGTTTTTTTATTACTATTTTTTAAAAAGAGTAAGCATTCACTGTATTTTTTATGATCCCGCATATATGGAAATCACACTAAATAATAGCACATAATGTAAGAGAGGAAGGGAGAATAGACAAAATTAAAGTGGAAGGATCTGATTGATTTTTTCTAAAACAGTCAATGTCTCAGAAAGCTTTAATAATTTTCTAGCAAGTATCCAGAAATATGGACTCTGGAACCAGAATACCTGAGTTTAAATCCAGCTTTATAATTTACTAGCAAATGGACCTTGGACAAGTTACTTAATCCCTCTGGACCTTGGTTATTTTATAAAGCAGGGCTAATCATTGAATCAATTTAAAGTTGAACTGTTGACCAAATAGTATTTAGTAAATTCTTAGAATTTTTCCCGACCTATAGTTAGTTCTCCAGACATTAGAAAGTCTAGGTTACTATCCTTGTATTTACTATTATCTCCAGAAAAGCATTCCCTAAATGTGTCCCACAGAATACTGTGTCTAGGGCTGTTGTGATTTACTAGAAACATGTACCATAATCAAAAAGAAACCTCTGAAAATATCAGGTCACACAAAGTTAGATAGGTTTCCTTAAGACATAACCTCTAAAATGTTATGAATTTTTAAAGGGGGATGCAGTATGAAGCAGTTTTTAAATACATTTGACCATGGAACCCTTTATTTAAGACTTGCCCTAAGGGACTGATTTTGCATAAATGATACTTTGAGAAATGTGTCTTTACATGACCACATTCTGACTCCTCAGTTGCCATTCAAAGTCATTTGCAATTTGATCTAATTTAACTACTGAGTCATATAAGGCCCATTTCTCTTTTATAATACTTTACTAGAGGTAGGTTGATTTTTTTCAGTGTTTAAAAATGTATTACACTTTTACTCATTAAGTCTATTTGTTCATTCCTTACTTAATATATTATTAATGTGTTCTTTATGCCCAGTTTAAATTTAAATGCTTTTATTGACACCTCCAATTTTATTTCTTTTTTCTTCTGCAGTATACAATCAGAACTTGAGCCCATTCAGAGATTTGCTTTTAATTCTAGAATTTCCCTGTAGTTTTTGTTCAGAATTTCTGTTTATCTTCTGAATACCTGATGTGTTCAATCATTGTATCTTTTCCTATAAATTTGTTTAATGTAATTATAATAGGTGTCTTAAAATCTTTGTCTCCTAATCCTAATACCTGGAACATTTATGGTCAGCTTTTATTGAATATATATACTCTTGACTGTGGTTTTTTGCCTTTTTGCTAGTCTTGTGTTTTCTTTTTCTTTTTTAAACTATATTCTACACATTGTTTAGTACAATGACTGAAAGTTGAAATATCTATTATCTTATCTTTAAAGTTTACTGTATCCTTTTCTTTTTATTCAGTAAGTTTCTTGACTGTACCTGATAGTTCTTTTAATGACCTTTAATTTTAGCAATCATACTTTAAGTTTCTCTTAGCCTCCTTTTCTCCAGTTATCCCCACCCTACAACCATTTTTTATTGCATGAATGCAACACTACTTGGAAATTCTCCTGTGCTATTTATTTTCCCAAACATCTTGTGAGCAATTGTTGTTCACTCTTACTTGTTAACAAGGAAGCCTGAGTAACATAACTCTCTGGCATAGCTTCTCTTTGCCATTGTATTCTTTCCCTGAGTGGGATATCTGGATATAATCTATATGTACTTGGGTAGAAATGTTGACTGGTAATAGGCTTGAATTTAATATGTGAAATTTGGTATGAGTAGTAGACAGGCTGGTAGCTTCCTTTGGAGTATATCCCGCCTCAGACAAACCATTCAAATTCTTCCGAATTGAGCTATTTTCAGTTTTCATCATATGACATTTCTACCAGCTGTCTGAAAGTGAAAAGTCCTAGAAACTTGTAGCCAGCTGTTCAGTAGTCATTTTTGCTAAATGCCCTCAGTAGTGCCCTATGATCTACTCCTGTCCTGCCTCCAGTCTGCACTGGGAGAGCTGTTGTGGGGTCTCTCCTGGACAAAACAGCCCCACCTTGTCTATAGCCCTCATCTTCTGCTCCACAATTTGCTTTCTCTGCCCTCACAGTACTCCCACCCATTCCCTGCCTTCTTTAAATCCATTAGGCATTGTAAAATAGTCTTGGTTTCTTGACCATTCTGCTTTCCTACCTTACTCACTTTTTATTATCTTCTCTTTCTGCCCTTCTGGTTCTTTCAGTGTGATTTGGGAGAGAAAAAGGTAAATGTTTGTGCTCACTCTGCCATCTTGTTTTAACAGTAGCATGCATTTATAATGTTATTTTAAATTTTTATGCTTTTCATTGTTTGTTTTTAAAGAATTTTAGGAATGTTGAACTTACACTGTCTGTCACAGTGTTTTTTTTTTTTTTTTCTTTCTTCCTTATGCTTTATAGATTCTGTTGTGGACTGAATACTAAACAGACTAGAAAACACTTTGTTAAGTGGCTAACTTCTAAAACTCGCTAACATAAACCATGACTGAAGGTATTACAATAGAATGTGTAAAAGTTTTGTTGTGGCAAATTTGATTTCTGCAAAACAAACATCTATATTTAACACAATGTACTGTATACTTAAAATGAGTACTACTTAAAGCAGTCTGTGATTTTGTCTAATTTTATAGTTACAATGCAAAAAAGTATAGAGGGAGTGGGATAGAAGTTGGAGTAGTGAAAAAGAACTGACAAGCAAAGGAGGAACTTATCTGAAGGTACAGATTTAAAAACAAAATGAACACCCCCAATTATCTGCCCCCTGCTTCCAATCTAATATAAAATAATATAATAAATATATAAATAAGTATATATGACTACTACATATATAAAGCCTATATATAAAAATCCCATATATATAAATCCTATATATATAAACTATATATACAGTTTATCCTATATATACTATACATAGTTTATACTATACTATAGTATACTATACTATACTATATATACTATATATAGTTTATACTATATATATCTATGTTGTATATCCCATATATGATATTTATGTGTATATATATATGTATATACTCTCATTATTGGAGACTGAACCAGGGTGTTGATCTGGGCTTGAGCTATCTTCTTACTCCTTACTGTTGAGCTACCTCTCTATTCTTTTTAAAATATTTTGTTTTGAGACAGGGTCTTGCTAAATTGCCAATGTTCTTGCAAACTTTCAAACCTCCTGCCCCACCCATAGAGTAGCTGAGATTTTAGGTACATGCCACCATGCCTGCTGTAGAAGCAGTTTTAAAGTGGCTCTGACCCTGAACACTTATAATTTAAGACTACAACAGAAAAACAAATCTCAATTTCTCTAGAGAATCTTGGGTGTATATGCTGTGGATTCATTGCAATGCGTATGTTAACTAGCAAAGGAAGGCAGACTTCTTTTAACACTTCTTAACTAGGCCAAAATTCCATTAAGGGATTTGTACTTACCTCATAAATAATGAATGTGAAATTTAATTTTCCAGAGTCACAGGTACCTGATCAAGGGTAGAGGCAATTTACGTATCTGTTCAGGATAGTCTACCGCATAGGTGCATTGCTCCAGTGCTAAACTGTGTGGGGCTCCATGCAGAGTCTACTTTGGCCTCCTGGTAGAAAACTTCTGAAAGCCTTTGTCCCTCTGGACACTTTGGAGACCAGCTAGGGGCATCACTGTAATTTCACAGCATTGTTGGTATTTTCCATGACTTTGATTGTTTGCTTTTCTAATCTCGGCAAATTATGCAGTAAAATGCAAACAGTAAACACAGCAGTGAGTTACGGCTTCTGTTTATAAACACATTGAGCACCAAACAAGATAACTCAGGGTGAGTCAAAGACAAAAGTAGAGATTACTTGCATGTTCCATTTTTCTGTTTGAAAAATCACCTATAGTGCATTTTAGCAATGATTGGACAGAAAGTGTTTTTAAAAATCTGTCTTTCCATGATTGTCTAACTTTCTAGTGATAAGTTGGCTTAAGCGTATAACTTCATGAATATTACAATAAAACTCTTTTAATTATAATACTCTAAATTAGCATCATGTAATACGAAGTGCTTCTGCCTGAAAATTTTATATTTAATTTTAATCTTGCAGAATTATACCATAATTGTATAAATAGTCTTCCGCTTTCAAAAGGAGGTTTAAGGATACATATTTTATCTTTCATATGGTAAAATTTTCTCAAGCAAATTAACATGCTGCCAATCTTTTCATTGAATATAAATACGGCCTCCCCTCTGATGTAACCTATACTGTTCAATAGAGAGCAGAAATGTTGAATCACACATAAAAAGTGACTAAGACTATTTTATTACCAAACCAATTCTGCAGTTTCCATAGACTTATGGAAAATGTTACTCACCTCCTGGGGAGAACCTTTGGCAGAAAGCTTAGTTTTGCTTGGCATCCTATTTGCATCAATTTGGTCTCTGGTTAGCTTTTCCTTGATGTCAGTTGTGTACACACACTCTCTTCATGTGTTGAAGGAAAAACATTTTTAGTTCTCAACCCATATTTATTTTTCTACTGGTATTTAATCTCTATGCTGAGTTTAAGATTTAGGATTCCAGTGTGATAGTTTAAATGTGTACTGTTTGCAATAATGACTGTTTCCAAGTGATTATATGGGTTTCTGGAGTTTTGCTGCTTCTTCTATTACAAGCTTTTCATCTAAACATCTTCATGGTATAAAATAAAAACCTCATATGAAGCAAAATTATATTTCTGAGATGCAATGAACCTTTTAGAAGGCTCAGCTGTTCAATAGTACGACTCCATTAAACACATTAAAATAATTTCCAGGTAAAGATAGTCAAAGAAAGAATGATGGAGAAAAGCAACAAAAAACAGCAATAAAATTTGCTAATAGTGCTACCAACAAAAATGATTTATGTGTAGTGAAATAAGAAGAAGGATGTCATTATCAATCCTTTAATTAGAATTTTTGATTCCTAAATACAAATTATTTGCACCTTATATTGCTTTGCTTTTTAATTATTGATGATCTGATTATCCATAACAAGCATTGCTCTTTCTACAAAGAGGTCAATGATATAAAATAAAAGAGTATATTAAAGTATGTGCATTCATAATATCTAATGCTAGTATTGAGATAGTAAATTTAAAATATAAGAAACACTAAAATTGAATGACTGAGTTAGTTACTTCATGTCACCATATTTTATTTCAATAAGTAAGAGCTAGATTAGTTGTCTATTAAATCAATACCAGGGGGAAATAACTGTGTGTGGGTATATGTTTTTCCTTGGTATATGGCTTCACCCTTGAGTTATTTCAGAGTAGAATTTATAGTTACTTAACTGTGCTATTTCACTGTCACCTTTGATGTAATATTAAGCTTTCAGTTTATGTTCTAGGAAGAATTTAATTTTTAATTATGCAAAGACTCTCAATTTACACTTTAATCCTGAATTTAAGGATCAGGCCATCCCTATCTAATTACTACCTCACATTATTTCACAGGAGTTACTTAGTCCTGCCAGTACTCCAATGTTTCTTGCATCAGACAACACATTTTGAGTTTATTCTTTCATAGTACATGATTCATAGTTAAGGTTGTACTTAAGTGATTTTATTGACAAGACTCTAAAGTTAGAATGTGAGTCATCTTCTGTCCTGTTAGGGTTCTCCTAAGGAGCAGAAAACAATGTGACACACACAGATGTTATTTGAATTAGCGTTCGCTGTTATGAGGGTCAAGAAGTTCCACCAAATGCTGTCCACAGTTGTACATAGAAAGTCAGTGGTGCGATTCAGTTTGAGTTTGAAGGCATGAGGACCTGATGGTATAATCTTGAGTCCAAAGGCCTAAGAACTGAGGTGCACTGTGCTGGTGCAAGTTCAGAATTCAAAGAACCAAGAACCATGAGCTCTGATATTTGAAGGCAGAAAATACGGATGCTCTAGTTCAAGAAGAGAGTGAATTTGTCCTTCCTCTACTTTTGTGTTACGTTCAAACCCTCAATAGATTGAATGATGCCCACTCACATTGGCGAGGGCAGATCTTCTTGACTCAGTTTACTGATGCGTATTTCTTCTGGAAACACCTTTGTAGACACACCTGGAAATAATATTTTAGCAGTCATATACCTGTATCTTAGTCTAGTCAAGTTAACACATTTAATTAACTATCATACCTTCCTTCCAAATATAAAATGTATGTTTGACATGGTGGTAGGCAGTGGGGAAAGAACGTACATTTATGTTTACCTTCTATGTGATTTTTAAAATCTATACAAGTAATCTGTGGTATGGTTAGAACATTATTATTCTTACTATGAAAGTAAAAACTCATTGGCTTAAAAAGACTAGATAGCCAGTGCAAAATTGTATGAGTAGTAAAATTAGGAGATATGATTTGAAACTGTCTTTGACTCTGTAGATCTTACTGTTAATTGCTAACATATGCCTACCTTCTAAACACCCAATGGATTCCTGTGAGTTATAATTAAATAGTATGTATGTTCTATAGCTTCAGTGATGAGTAAAAATAGATGCAGTTTTTCCTCTTTTATATTTATAGTGTAATTGTAGATGATTGATAAGTTTCCAAATATTCATGATACTGAAAATGCAACTACAACTCTTGAGGAAAAGAACATAAATCTATGGGGTTGAATAATGTTAACAGACAGGAGGGAAGCATAGGAATTAACTACTAGGCAATGATGGGGGAAGATTCCTTCAGGGAAAATCAAGTACAGAGATTCCATATAAGGAGAAAGCATGATACTTGCGGGTAATAATGGGGGACCTTAGAAATGAAATAGACATCAGAGAAGTGATAGGGAAGACACGTATGGTAAACCAGGAAGTGTAATAATCAAGTCATGACATCCCAGTGGACCTTTGAAAATTATTTTCTTTTCATAATAAGAACAACAGAAAGCCATGGAAAGTTTAGATCAGACTGTACATGATTATATTTGTCATCAGTAGAAGTGATCATCTATCAGAGTATCACGCAGTTAGCTTCTTAGTGACCTTCAGAGATAGATAGACATTTCCATTGTCATTCCATACTTTTGTTGAGTATGCTTACAAAAAAGCCCTAGTGTGGTTTTGTACCTTCTTTGCTTACAATCTGCTAACCGTTTTTGGTGAAGTCTTCAGATTTTCACCTGAAATAATGTGTGCAAATGCCCTTTGTAGAGCTGTAAAATGCTGCTTGTTGGTTATTGTTATGTGTTGTAGCTTGGTATTCAGTAACAACATAATGAATGCAGTCTACTAACTAATTTGATAGTAAAGAGTGCAGATTAAATTCTTGGTGGCTGAGCTGAACAGTCAAAGGAGGGTCATAACCTGAGTGTTAAAAAGGCATTCTTCATGGTGGGGTTGAGATCCAGGTCTGGAGGGAGAGATAAGTGAATATCAGAAATGTTTGGAAGGTAATAGAAGCATCTGTAGCTCCCTCATTTTTGTTTATGATACACCTTAGACTAAGAAGGTCTGATAATTTTTAAAATTTATTTTTATTTTACATAGAATAAAACCAAGCAAAATTAAACAGAATAAAGCCAATCAAAACAAGCCAGTATAAGTGACACAGGACTTCAAAACAATATGAAATCAACAATGGGTACCATAATACCTCTTGTTGTCTTCAGAATAGCTGCAGATACCTTCAACATAGCAAAAATCAAACAAAACAGAACAGAGTAGAGCCAATAAAAACAAAACAGTGAATGCAATAAAGGACTTTAAAATAAGACAATAGTAAATCCAAAATGGTTACCATGCTATATCTTGCTATCTTTGAAATAGCTGCCCATGCCATCAAATGTAATAAAATCAAACAAAACAAAACAGAATAAAACTCAACCCAATGAAGCAATGAAAATGATACAGAACTTCAAAACAAGATAATAGGGAATTAACAATGGCTACCACCTTCAGCAGAAGATCCCCTATAGATGCCACACTGCATTCCATTGTCCTCTGAATAGATGATCAGACCTCTGGTGCTAGACCTGCAAAATCAGTGAAACACTAAACACCACAAGCATCAAATTGCATTGCACCTCAACAGCTATTACCGCAGCCTGTGTTTCTCTGGATCAGCCAGCTGCTTAATGGGTATGGGGAGGATGTTGGCTCTTTTTATTTCCCAGCCTGCACACCAGAAGGGACTGTGGTCTGACTGTCCCTGCAATGGCCTGCACATGGTGCTGATTCGCAGGGAGAGCTTGCTTCTTGGTGGCTTCTTGTTCTCTTCCCCCACAGTCCACAAATGGTGCTGACTCACTGGAAAATGCTGCGGTGAGGCTGTCCCCCCAGTGACCTGTGCATGGTGCTGATTTGCAGAATGGGCTGGTCTGATAATTGGGTGATTTTTGTCTTAGAATGTTAAATACTGCATAAACACACATATACATTTAGTAATTTCTAGATGGATTCTGTTGTGGTATGTGGAAGGTTCAAACACAGTGTGTTGTCCTTAGGTGTTATTTATGCTTCTTTGACCGCTTGTGAAGGAAGAATGGTAAACAATTCTTATCTTAGTAGGTGGGCAATGTATGGGACCAGAGCAGTCTGAAAATAGCCAATACTTGCAATATGAGGTCAATGTACGTATACATGGTATCTAGCAATGTGTCTAAAAGCCAATAAGCACTCAATACATATTTATCAAATGATGAATGAATGAAGTGAAGATGACCCTGGTGTTGGGATTATACAGAAAAATGAACTCAGAACAAGAAGACCTTGTAACTGTGAAACAAGTAGTGTTTCATTGAGGAAAGCAACGAGAATCCGTGTACCAGGACCAGAAGACAGCATCAACAAGGGGCAGTCTCAAAGCAATTGACTACACGATTGCCGACTTAAGTCTTTAAATTCTTCAGGATTAGAAGTCTCATGTAGACTGAACTTGTAATTGGGTGATAAGAGAATGGGATTTAATGATGAGAAGAATGAAGATGTGAGTCAGTATAGCAAAAGATATCTTTTTTTAACTAATCTTTTTTTGTAGATTCAGCTAAAGGAGATTTTTTAAAATTCATTTTTGTGTTTTAATTGTTTTGCTTTTGGTTTATACTAGATATTTTTGAGTCTGTTATGAGCTATAGCAAATAACTTGGTGTGTAGATACACACTTTTATTTTTTATTTCCGCCTTCCTTAGTTAGTAGTGTGTAATAGAGTTCTATGGTGAAGGACATGTTTTCTTTCTTCTGACAGGTTTTATCAGTTGGAAACATGGTAGCTTCTGATGGAAACTGTATGTATTTTAGCAGTAAAGATTCAGATTACCCAAAATGAGACAGAATCATAGATTTTTTTTGGATAAAGGCTGTACCTTGATCTGTGTGTGGATGCTGTGTGGATATGTTTAGAGTAAATTTAAAAGTTTCCAATCCTAGATTTTACTAGATCCTAGTGTTTCATCTGGCATCTAATAGTAATATTTAGTGAATATTTCATATTTTATGACATACTTTTCCAATATCAAGCATTTATCCTAATATCATATGAAGTTCATGGTATTATTCATATTTGATACTGAAAATTAAGGCTTGAGAAGGTAAGAAACTTATCTTAAGCTCATGAGGAAATTACCTGAAATTTGAACTCAAGTTCTGTATAATAATACATTTTTCCAGTGTATCACCTAGGTGTGCTTTTGGTCATAAAAAAGATTTGAATTAATTGATTTTTGTATACTTCTATAAGAACAGACATCCAAAAGTTATGTTCTACTGACAGTAGGTTTATTTCATTAGTGTAATAGACATTGGTTGATTTTGCATGGTCAGCATGTATTTCCTCTATTTTAGTAAGATATCTCTGTGTTCCTTGGAGAGCTGTGTGCTATCTGTTTTTAGTTAATGTGGTTTAGGTATTTCTCCAGGATTGGGTTAACCTAAGCCTGACCAAGGATAACACTGCATCCTTTTGACCAAAGTTATTGATTGGTTTAGGGATGGACATTTGACCCAAGCTAAAGCCATCTGATCTAACAGTGAATCCGTAGGCCTTTGCAAAAATTAAGACCACCAGAGTACAAATCTGGAGCTGTGGGAAGTTGGATTTTCACTCAAGAATCTTGCATGGGATAAAACCCATACAAAGGTGATAATGGATGAGAAGTGCAGAGACAAGGAACTGAGTCCTAATGAATTGTTTAAGACTTTAGATCTATCCATGCCTGAAATAAGTTTTCCTCTGAACTTTTTAATTGCATGAGCCGGTTAATCTTCCTTTTATTGAGCTCAAGTTTTACTTTCTGAAACTTGCTATAGGAAGAATCCTCAGTTAATAGTGTTGTTATTTGTGGAAGGCAGATAATACAGAATTATTATATAGGGAATATTAAATAATAATGGAAGATGAAGCAAAAAATAAGTGTAATCAAGTGCTAAAACATGCATTTTCTGAATGGTTAGAATGACCCTGTTTCAGTACAGTTGGTATAAGGTGCAGTGATATAGGAGTATTCGGTACAATGAACTTTGTTGATTTGATGAGATACACAGAGACCAACATAATGCCTCATGTCCTTTCTAAAGATAAGTCTACCAAATACATGAACCCAGGTGCACACCTGCAATCCCAGCCCTCAGGAGCCTGGGGCAGGAGGATCGCCATGAGTTTGAGGCCAATGTGTACTACACAGTGAGACCCTGTCTCAAAACACAAAACAAAACAAACAAAATAACAGCAACAAAGCCCACCAAAAAACAAAAAATAAAAAGACAAATAGGCTGAAGACACATAGTAACTTGGAGCGATCAACCCTACAGATTATATAAGATGTTTATTGGGGGGCAGCTTGGACTCAAAGATTTCATTTGGCTCTGTTCATTCTGTTTCCAGCAGGAGAATAAAGTACATGTAAAGCATGGAGCCAGTGAAATCACCTTTTTGAATCAGTTCTGTTTCTTTTGTGATCATCTACAATGTTGAGTTACACTGAAAATTTTCCTGGGGAAAAGGTAACTGACAAATTTTCATTTTTTCAAGTAGATAGAATGATAATATTATGATGGGCATTTTCAATGTACAATTAATATAAATTTAAGTGGCCACTTAGGGCTTTTAAAAAAAGATATCTAACTACAAATTGTCAATTTAAGAGATATTTGAAATGTTTATAGAATATACATTTTAAGGTAACGCATCAGAGAATTTTTCACTTATGCTGAAATCAATTTACTGATTTCCATGTTTAAAAAGTGAAGTCAAAGGATAATCATTCTTAAGGATGCGATGAGGAATGTGTTTTCCAGTGCATCTTTAGTATCTAATTGAAAGCACAATTTGAAATTCTATAGATAGACTTTGGAAAGCAGATTTAAGATTTTTGAGTAATGTATGCAAAGTACTTTTGTAAAGAATATATAATCTTAATGATACAGTAAGACTAATTTGATCGTGTTAGCTTTTATATTTAATAGGCTTCTTTTAAGATGTCTTTGCTTTGGTCATTTGTAACAATTTTATTTTGTAGGGAAAAAATGCATCATTCTCTTCCAGGATAATTGTAGTCTCATCTGCTTTTCTTTTGAAGCTAGAATTGTCTTTTGTCTCCTAGAATCTCCAGTCCTCTACATGAGAATGGAAGCACATTTCTTATGTGAATATTGGCCTTATGTTACTCTCTCCATTGGTATTTTATAACAATTATATGAGTTGATTAGATGGTTTCTCTTCAGTATCTAGTTTATTTTTGATTTCACAATAAAAATGTAATAATTTTCCAATTCCTCTCATAATTATACAATGATATAGATACCATCCTTTCAGGCCCCAATTTCTCAAAAAAGCGGTTTAAACTATTTTTCTTTACTGCCTCACTACTCACTGCTGAACAACCTGTACTTTCCATCTCCACTTTAGAAAACTTGTTTTATGGAAGCTTCACTCAGCTCCTAATTCCTAAACCAATTGACCTTTTCTTAGCTCTCTTGCTTTTAGAACTCTCTGCAGAAGCTATCACTGTTGATCATATATTTCTTCTTGAAGTATACTTTTTTGTGGTAGTGTGGAGTGAACTCAAGACTTTTGTGCTGAGCTACCCTCCCAGTCCATTTTTTTATCCAAGGTCTTGCTAAGTCACCTGTGGCCCCTTGCCTCAGCCTCCCGGAATGCTGGGATTATAGGCATATGCCACTACATTAGTCTTTGAAATACTATTATCCATCCACCTTTATGACATTACATTAATCTGGTTCTTCAATCTTTATAATTTTCTAAAATAGTGATTTTATTATTATAATAGAATACTTTATAAAAATGATCCACACCAATTTCTTATGAAGTAAAAAAGAAGAAAGCTGAAAGTTGGCTCAAATTCCTACTCAGAATTAGTTTCTATTATTAATTGAACCTTCTCTATAGTTCAGATGGATAAACAGTTCAAGTAAGGGATAGATTCAGAGATATAAATAGTTTTATTAAATGGAATCATACCATGTACTACTTGATGCAGATAACATGGTTTCCAATTTTAGTTAACTCCTTATGTTCACACATCTGAGTAGAAGTTTTCCTTTTGGGAAAGTTTGAAAGTTTGAAACCTTGCATTCAACTTCTTTGACTGATAGAGTGTCATTTATTTATCAGCACATTTTTTTCTTGAGTGAAATTTACTAGTTTGTGTTTTTCAAGAGGTTTATTTGTTTCATCTAAATTGTTTTTTTGGTGCAAAGCTGTTGATATTATTCTTGTATAATTCTTTTAATTCTGTACAAACTTCAGTGAATTCACCTTCTTTAATGCTTATTAATAAATTTTCTTTCTGTTTGCTGATCAGTTCAGAAAGTTTATCACTTTTATTGATTCTCTCAAAGAACCAGATTTTGACTTGATCAGGTTTTTCTATTGTTTTTCTGTTCTCTGTATTGTAGACTTTTTACTTTGATCTTTATTTTCCTCTTACTTGGATTTGATATTTTCTTTTTCTAGGATTTTTAAAAGTAGAAGCTGAGGTCATATTTTGGAAAACATTATTCTGTCCTAATTTAGTCATTTAGTGCTATATGTTTCTATATATAGAATACCACTGATTTTAAAGTGTTGTCATTTTATTTCAGTTATTTTAATAATTTCACGTTTTTCTTCTTTGGCTTTTGAGTTATTTAGAAGGGTGTTGCTTGGTTTGGAAACCCTTAGGAATATTCCACCTTTATCTGTCTTGCTGTTTTTTATGTTTCTGTTACTAATTGCTAGTTTAGTAATATTATTGTCAGATTTGTTTTCTTTTACATGATTTGTTTTCTTTTAAATGTATCGTATCTTATTCCCTCGTGTGATTTTGTGCTATAAGTGCAGTTGAATAGAATGTTATTCAACTGCTGTTGGAATGTTTTATAAATAGCGATTACACTAAATTGGTAAAATTGTTTATGTGTTGTGGATCTTTACTGATTTTATATCAATTTGTTCTATTACTGTTAAGATATGTGTATTGAAATCTTGGAGTATAATTTTGGTTTTCTTGATTTCCACTTCAACTTCTTTTCTTTTCTTTTTTTTTTTTTTTTTTTTTTTTTTTTTTTTTTTTTTTTTTTTTTTTTTTTTTTTTTTTTTTTTTTTTTTGTTTTTTTTTTGTTTTTTGTACCAGGAATCAAACTCAGGATCTTGCACTTGCCAGGCAGGTGCTGTGCCCCTGAGCTACATCCCCAGCCCCTCAACTTATTTTCCACAGTAGTTAGTGTAATATATTTTGTCTGTCTTTTATTTTTAACCTATTTGTCTTTATATTTTAAATAGTTTTGTTAGGCACAATATAGTTGATTCTTACTTTTTATTCAATAAAACAATCTCTGTATTTAATTTCTGGGTATATATACCATTTACATTTTTAAAAATTTTATTTTTATTAGTACATTTTTGCAGTACATAAATGAACCTGTCTCCCTTCAATTCTTCTTTTCCTTCCCATTTACAAAATACCTATTTATATTTTTTCTTTAAGTCCATTTTCCTGTGCTTTCCCCCTCCCACAGCTCCTGTTCCCCTTCCCATCTGAACGAGATCTTCCTACTTCCTAACATCTATCCTCCATTTTGTTCCTTATTTATACTTTGGGTTTCTCACATAAGAGAAACAATGCAGAATTTAAACTCGTGTGCTTGATTTATTTCACCTAAGATGATGATCTTGAGGTGTGTACATTTACATAAAAATGTCTGAAATGTATTCATTTTATGGCAGAGTAGAATTCCATTGTATATAAATTCCATTGAATATCTTCTTTATTCATTTATTTTTTGATGGACATATGGGCTGTTTCTAAAGTTTAACTATTATAAATCATGCTGCTATAAACATGAATATGCATGTATCACTGTGGTATACATTTAACTCTTTTTTGGAAGATATCTAGTAGGGTAATACCTAGGTCAAACAGAACTTATAGTTTTAAGTTTTTAAGGAATCTCCATATAGCTTTCCATAATGGTTATACCAATTTACACTCCCACAAATAATGAAGAAATGTTCTTCTTTTTTTTTTTTTCCTTTGGTACCAAGGATCGAACTCACAGCCTCCTGCCTGCCATGCAGTTGCTTAGGCCACTGAACTAAATCCCTGGCAAGAAATGTTCTTTTGTCTCCATAGACTTGCTAGTATTTGTTGATTTCTTGATGACAGCCATTCTTTCTGGCATGAGATGGAATCTCAATATTATTTAAATTTGCATTAGTTAAATGACCTGTGTTTTTTTCATGCATTTATTTGGTGTTTGTGACTTCGTTCTGTGTTTCATTTCATTTCAGATACATATGTTTTTGGGTGGGGTCTGTAAATTTGGGAGGTTCTGATTGTTTCGAGTTCTTTACATATTCTAGATATTAGTCCTCTGTCTGAGGGGTAGCTGGCAAGATACTTTTCCCATTCTGTAAGTTGTTTCTTTACTTTGTTGGTGGTTTCCTTTGCTTGCAGAAGCTTTGTAATTTGATGTGATTTCATTTGTTCATTCTTTGTAGTACAGTTTCCTGTGCAACTGGGATTTTCTTCATAAAGTTTTTGGCTATACCTGTGTCTTCAAGAGTTTCACCTACTTACCCACCAGTAGAGTAAGTCCTTCTGTTTTAACCAGTTTGATTTTAGTTTAGTGCATATGGATCTAGGTTCGATCTTTAGCATTTGGAAAGCCAACTTTCCCAATGCCATTTGTTAAAGAGGGTTTCTTTTCTCCAGAAAAGGTATTTGACACCTTTGTCAAAGAAAAGATGGGGGGGGGTATATCTGGAGTTGTTTCTGCATTTTGTATTCTGTTCCACTGATCTGAAAGTCTTTTTTTTTTTCCAACACAATGCTGGTTCTTATCACTGTAGCTTTGTAGAATAACTTGAAGTTTGGGGTTGTGATATCCCCTGTTGTACCCTTGTTGTCCAGAATTGCTATTGGTAATCTAGGTCTCTTCTTGTTCCATATAAATTTTAGGATCATTTTTTCTAGGTTTGTGAGAAATGCTATTGGTATTTTGATTGGGATTGCATTAAATCTATATAGCAATTTTGAAAGTGTTGCCATTTTCTCTGTTGGTTCTGCCTATCCAGGGACAGAGGGTGTCTTTCTATTTTCTTATATTCTCTTCAGTCTCCATTTTCAGAGTATATACTTTCATTGGAGAAGTCTTTCACTTGGTTAGCTCATTCATAAGTATTTCATTGTTTCTTGATGCTATTGTGAAAGGTGTTGTTTCCCTAATTACTCTCTTGGTGAGTTTTATTTTATTTACACAAACACTATTGATTTTTCAGTGTTGACTTTACAACCTGCAATGCCATCAAATTTGGTTATTAATTCTGGGAGTCTTTTGATGGAGTTTTTGGCGTCTTCTATGTAGAGGATCATGTCATCAGCAAATAATGATAGTTTAATTTCTTCCTTTCCTAGCCATATTCCTTTTATTTCTTTCTCTTGTCTAATTGCTCTTGTGAATGTTTTCAGAGCTGTATTAAACAGAAGTGATAGTGGATATCCTTGTCTTGTTCCTGATTTTAGAGTGAAAACTTTCAGCTTTTGTCCATTTAGTATAATGTTGGCCATTGATTTGTTAGAGACAGTTTTTTTTCAGGTTGAGATAAAGACATTTTTCTAATTTTCTTATTTTATCATGAATGTATGTTGGGTTTTGTTACATGCTTTTTCTGTGCTTATTGAGAAGATCATGTGGTTTTTATCCTTGCTTCTGTTTATGTGGTATATTACATTTATTGATTTGCATATGTTGAAATATTCTTGCATCCCTGTAATAAATCCTATTTGTTTAAGATGTATTTTTTTGATGATTTCCTGCATTTTGTTTGCTAGCATCTTACTGAGGAATTTACATCTATGTTTATTGAAGACATTGACTTGTAGTTCACTTTTTTCAGTTGGGTCATTTTCTGGTTTTGTTGTTAAGGTAATGTTTTTCAGGAATGACTTAGGGAAAAATGCCTTGCTTAATTTCATTAGAGAGTTTGAGGAGTGTTGGCACTAGATCTTCTCTAAAGTTCTTGTAGAATTCAGCAGTGAATCCTTTGGAACTTGGGCTTTTCTTAGTTGCTCTTTTTTTTTTTTCTTATTTTTCTTCAGTTTCATTGATTGATATTGGACTATTCAGAATTTTAAAATCTTCTTGATTCAGCTTTGGTAATTCATGTATATCTAGGAGTCTATCCGTTTCATCTGACTTTTCTGTTTTATTACAGTTCAGTTTCTCAAAGTAGTAACTAATGATCTTCTGCACTTCTTCAGAACCGATTGTGATTTTGCCCTTTTCATTTCTAATTGCATAGATTTAGATCTTGTGTATTTTATTTAATCTTTCAAAGAACCAACTTATTGATTAATTCTTTCTATTGTTTTATAACGCTCAGTTTTGTTGATTTCTGCTGTGATCTTTATAATTTCCTTGAATTGTTTTAGTTGTTCTTGTTTTTCTAGGTTTATCTTAAGTTCTTTATTAGAGCTTGCTATGTTTTTCTGATGTCAGAATTTACCACTATTAACTTCTCTCTTAAAACTGCTTTCATTGTCAGTATGGCATACTGACATTATAGTTTGATTGTAGGAACTAATTTTTTCATTAATATCTTCTGTGACCCATTGATTATTTAAGAGGGTATTATTTAATTTCCATGTGTTTTCAGTGTCTCTCTTGCCACTGATTTCTAGTTCATTGCACTATGATCTGATAATATGCCTGGGATAATTTGATTCCTTTGCATTTATTTAAGAATGCTCTAAGGGTTAGTATGTGGTTTATTTTGGAGAAAGTTGCATGTGTATCTGAGGAGAATGTGTATTCTGATTAGTCTTAGCTTGAAATCAGTTTTATCTGCAATTAGAATAGGTGCTCCTACTTTTTTCCAGGTTCCTGTTGCATGGGGTGCTATTTTTCATCCTTTGACTTTCAGTCTATGAATTTTTTGGTTAAATGTGTTTCTTATATGCAGCCTATTGTTGGACTTTATTTCTTGACCCATTTTGCTAATCTGTTTGACTTGATTGGTGAATTGAGACTATTCATATTGATGATTATAAGTGATAGATATTGACTTACCCTTGTCATATCATTTTCCTGCTATTGGTTTCCTTTCTTTCCCTTTTATTTAATTGCTTGCATGGAGTGGATTCACTATTGGGCATTTTTGCATTGCTATCATCATTCTCTCTCTCTAGGGTATCCTGGAGAAGTATTTGGAGTGCTGGCTTCATTGTCATGAATTTGTTTAGCTACCATTTGTCATGGAAGTATCTTAATTCTCCATCAATTTTGAATGATGATTTTGTGAATGTATCAATCTGCATTGGAAGTTGTTTTCTTTTAGACTTGAAACACTTAAGTTCAAACTCTCCTTGGCTTCAGGGTTTATGTTGAGAAGTCTGCTGTAATTCTGATTGATTTTTTCATTATAAGTTATTTCTTTTCAAAAATAGATTTAAGATTTGTTCTTGTGTTGAATTTCTGGAATCTTGACTATTATGTGTCTCAGTGTAGTTCTTACGTTATCATGACTATTTGAAGTTCTGTATACCTCACTTTTCTATATGTCAGATTCTTTTTCTATGCTTGTAAAGTTTTCTGCTATTACTTCTTTTTTATTTTATTGAAAAAAGGTAAAACAGAATTTCATAGCAGAATAATCAGAGATTAACAATAGTTAATACATTGCATATTGTCATCTTCAAGGTAGTTACTCAGAGTATAAGATATGGACATAAAAAGTTCTTCAATTGATATTAGCAGAAACCTTCCTTTTCACTGAACTGAAAGACTCTAATAGTATAGCTACCTTGCATTTTTCTCCATTTTCCCTTCCTCTGCTATTACTTCTGTAAGCAGTTTTTTTAATTTTAAAGAGAAAAAAATAACAAAATTTCAAAACATGATAATTAGATGGTAGCAATGGTAAATACATTGCATATTGTTATCTTTAAATTAATTGCTCAGAGGACAAGATATCTGCACTGAATTGTCAAAACAATATTAGCACAAACTTTTCTTTTAAATGAACTAAGAGAGGCTGAGACAGGGAATTGCTTTGGGTTCGAGGCCAGCCTGGGCTACAAAGTGAGTTGAAAACCAGTCTGAACTGCACAGCAAGACCCTGTGTAAAAAAAAGACCAAAAAAAAAAAAAAAAAAAAAAAAAAAAAAGAACTAAGAGAAATTAGTAGTATAACTATCTTAATTATCTTTTGTATGTATATGTAGATATGTATATGTATATGTGTGCATATGTTATTTCTTTCAACTTCTCACACTAGGGCAACAATATGATGTTTATACACGGTGAGTCTGATTTATTTCATTTATGAGTATGGTCTCAGTTGCATCCACTTGCTTATAAATGTCTGAAGTTTATCCTTCTTTATGGCTGAGTAGTACTCCATTGTATAAAAATATGACATCTTTTTTATCCACTCTTTGGATGATGGACATTTAGGTTGTTTCCAAGATCTAGCTACTATGAATTGTGCTGCTATAAACATGCATGCACATATATCTCTGTGGTACGATGATGTTTTTAATTCTTCTGGGAAAACACCCAAGAGGGGAATAGCTGGATCAAATGGGACCTCCAATTCTAGTTTTTTGAAGATTCTCCACACTGATTTCCACAGTGGTTTCACCAGTCTACACTACTACCAACAGCAGAGTTCCTTTTTCCCGACAGCCCCACCAGCATTTGTTACTCGTTTATTTCTCAGCAATAGACATTCTTTCTTGTGTGAGGTAGAATCTCAGTGTTGTTTTAATTTGTATGTTTTGAATGACCAGTGATGCTGAACATTTTTTCATATATTTATTTGCTGTTTGTATTTCTTCATCTGAGAAGTGTGTATTCATCTCAGATGCTCATTTTTGGATTGGGTCTTTAAATTTGGGAGGTCTGATATTTTTTAGTTCTTTATATTGTTAACAGTTTTTATGCCCTTTGTTCTATCCTCTGATTTTTCATCAATTCCAGTTAATCTTGGATTAGTTTTCTTTGCTTTATCTAACAGCTCCTGGATTGATTTTTCTTGATCCTCTGCTATGTGTCAGGTATCTTTCATTAGTGGATCACCAACCACAGCCCTAGATCTGATATTCTGTCTTCACACTGTTCATTTCTGCTGCCTATAGAGTTTTTAATTCCCCTGGATATTTTTTTGAGACTGTTCTGTGGATTCTAGTTCTTTTTCTATATTGAGCGTTTGCAATTTGCATATCTTTCCTTAGCTGCTCTATTTGTATTAGTGTCTTTACTAATCATTTATTTCATTAGGGTCATTATTTCTTTAATTATCTCTGATCTGGATTTGCCAAACATCTTATTGATCCTTTTTGTTACTTCCTCTGCTGCCATTTCAGATACTCGACTGTGTGGCTTTTCATTTTTTTCTCCTTTTACTTGCTTTGGGGCAGATGGGAACTTTTGGGGGGCATTTTGCTTCCATGTTTACTCATTTCCTATTTTCTTCTATACATTTATTTTCTGTACTGAAGCTTGCAAACTATTTCTGGCAGGTAGCTTTATTGCTAGCATTCAGACCTTTCCAGGTAATGGTTACTTTTCAGAGATGTTCTCTAGATGTGGCTAGCTATTAGCCTTTGAATCTGTTCCAGTATCCAACCATCTTCATCTATTAGGAAGGGAAGGTTGTAGCCTATTTGCTCTAGTGCCCACTTTGGTAATGGACTGTGGCATGGTTTATGACCCCCAAAGCAACCTATATTTTGTCATGCAGAGAAAACCAGTTGATAGCAATAACTATGCCACCTTGGCTAGAGTAGCAAAATCATTAACAACAATAGCATCAAATACAGACTGGTAATAATGACCAACTATACTAACTCCACTCTACCACATTAATCATAGGAACAAGATCTGTAGTTGTAATACAAATTCCAAGGTAAACCAGATATTCATATATAGTAAATACCTACTCAATAGAGCAACTTTATCTCTATTCACAATAGAGCAGCATTCAACCATAGTAAGATATAATTAACTATCTACAGATGATAGATGTAAATGTTGTGGGCATGGAAGTGTGAAGAAAAAAGAAAAAAATAGGTTTTGAAAAGTTAAGCAATGGAAGATGGAAGAGGATCGTAAAATTTATATAAGAGGTCCTAATAAGGAGTAAAAGAACATTAGTAGTATTAGATAACAGCATCTGAAAAACCAACCAGCAAAAGGATAAATAATAAGGAATAGACAGCAAGAAAATGAGAGACAGAGTGAGACATAGAGAGAGAGAGAGAGAGACAGAGAGACAGAGAGACAGAGGGAGAAAAGGAGAACTGATTCAAACAAATAAAATGAAGTAATATTAAAAATGGGGAACAGCAAAATGGGTGATAAAATTCCAAACTCCATCAAAAGAAAAACTATATAAAACTATATAAAAATTAAAAGTATCAACAGAAGAGAAAAAATTGGGTCAAAAAAGGGAGAAAAAGAAGAAAATAAATTCCTATATATTGCCAGATGAGTGTTTTTTTTCCCCAGAGCTTGCAGTCATTAATCCCACAAGTCACATTCCTCTTTGCCCCTCTTTATAGCCTGTGGGCTTGTGCTCAGTTTGGGGCAGTCTCCTGTCTATAAACTCCTATTTGTGGCAACTGTCCAAGCAGGCACATAAGTCTAGGGAAGATGTGACGCATTGAATTCTGAGGCTCTAAGGCATAGATTCCTGTCAGTTGGGGACCAGTGCTGGGTACCTGGTATATATTCCAGTGTCAGTGGGACCAAATGAGGAGGCTGGTCCCGAGTGTACCTGGGACTGATTGGGGATGGGGGAGATTCTAGAAGGATCAGGGAGGGTATTGAGTTTTGGGTAGTGTGTTATGGGGGTGCACAGCACCAGGCAAATCAGCAAGACCTTTAACCCTTGCTGCCCAGTGCACCAGGTCGAGTCTCTCCCTGGGACTGTAGAAAGGTACTAGCAGAACCTCTGATACATCCATGGTGGAGGAGGGATTCCTTGTGCTGAGTGGGGACTCACCCAGTGAAACAGTTGGAGACTCTCATTTGACTGAGGCTCCCTGTGTAGCCCCACACTACCCAGGATGGGTGGTGGATGTCAGACAGGGGTCTGGCAGCTCTAGTGGTGGCATGGAGAAGTGAGCATTAGGTGGGAATTCACATCATCTCTGGGTGTGAGCCACAGACTCCAACAGGACTAGTGCTAGCTCCCTGTGCCAGAAGAAGATCTCAGTTTGTGTGGGACAAACTTGAGCAGCTGGGTGGTGACTTGGCCCAGGCCCCAATGCTGATGCCTGTGGACATAAGCAGTGATTCCTTGTTTATCTTCTCACAGCCTGAAGTCAGGCAAGTTGGGAGAATGTCACCCCCATTGCTAGTGTATTGCGGCAAGGATCCTGCTGGGCCGTGCTCTCCTCAGTGGTTGGAGAGAGGACCGCGTGATGAAAGGGCCCTGTGTACTCCAGGTCTGTCCTGGAATGCTAGGCTCTACCATGCCTCATGGCTCCCCATGGCTATTTGAGAAGTTGTCAAGATGGCTGTTCCCAAGGTCGACAAGGGTGGGGGCCCTGTGGACCAACCCTGGGAGACAGAGTCCTCTCTTTCTGACTCCTGTGTGTATCTTTTGTTTGATCTGCAAGTATTTTCTTTCGAATCGGTTTTCTATATCAGGGTGTATGGTCTTCCCCTGCTTCCAGTTACCTGTGTTTTTAGTTGATCTTCTCTGAGTCTCTCCAACATAACTCCTCCTCTGCTCAGCCATGTTGGATCTTGCTAATAGGCTTTGGAAGTCAACTCAGTGTAGTTTTTACCTCTGATCTAACTTTTTCTACTAATTAATCAATTCTTTCCAATTTCTGGTGATCAGTATTCTATTCTCTACCTCTGTGAGATAAATTATTTTTTAGTTTCCCCATATCTTTAGGATAATGAGATATTTATCTTTCTGGGCCTGACTTATTTTAATTAGCACAATGTCATTTGTAGGAATGTACATTAGAACAATCATCATCGAAAATAATAGATGGTTCCTCAAAAAACTAGAAATACAATTACCATATGACCTAGCAACACATTACTGAATATAAATCCAGAGAAAGAAAGTGGGTGCACCACAGAGATAACTGTACTCCCATGTTTACTTTAGCACCATCCATGATAGCCAAGATATGGGATCAATCTAAATGTGTATTGATGAATGAATGGATAAAAGCAATGTTATATATATATATATATATATATATATATATATATATCAGAATATTATATATTATTTACTTATAAGTAAGAAAGAAATGCCATCACTTGTGACAACTTAGATAGAACTGGATGTCATTGCTTATTTTGTCCATTACAGGGTCTCATTAAATTGCCCAGGCTAGATTAGAACTCATGGTCTTCCAGCCTCAGCCTCTCTCACTGTTGGAATTAGAGAAATGTGCTATCATGTCTGGCTCATTTGCTTGTTTGAAATTTTTTTTAACAAGTTATTTTTTTCCCTTTGGGTTGTTTATATTCTGTTTATTCTGGATATAAACTCCTCATCAAATTTGCTTCTTTTGATAGATTGTTCTCTTTGCTGTGCAGAAATTTCTTATAGTAGTTTGATATAATACTCCCTTTGTCTATTTTAACTTTTGTTGTCATGCCTGTGATTTTGAGGTCATGTCTAAAAGAAATCTTTGCCATACTAATATCCGAAAGTATTTTCCCTGTGTTTTTTCTTTTGATTTCATAGTTACTGTCTATATTCAGTTCTTTGGTCCATTTTGAGTTGATTTGTGTATATGGTGATATATAGGGGCCTAGTTTCAATCTCCTACATGTGAATGAACATCTACTTTTCCCAGCCCTATTTAATGAATAGATTGTCCTATTCCCAGTGCTTGTTCTTGGCACTTTTTAAAAATAAAATCAGTTGGCTCTAGATTCCCAGATATATTTCTGGGTTATCTATTTTATTTTATTGGTCTGTGTGTATTTTAATGTGGAGAATATGCTTTTTGATTACAATAACTTTTTAACATATCTTGTGATGTTCCCATCTTTGTTATTTTTGCACTGGATTGCTTTGACTATTTATGTTCTTTTATGATTCCATATGATTTTTTTTCCATTTCTGTAAAAACTAGCATTGGAATTTTGATCATTGGCATTGAATCTGTAGATTGCTTTGGATAGCCTAGATATTTCAAAAGCATTCTTCTTATCCATGAACATGGAATATATTTCCTTTTGTGTGTATGTGTGTGTCCTCTTTATTTTCTTTCACTGTTTTATGGTTTTCATAGAGATCTCTACCTCATTAGTTAAGTTTATTCAAATGTGTTTATTTATTTGCTATTTTAAATGAGATTGTTTATTTCTTCTTCAACTAGTACATTTCTGCTATATAAAATGTTCTTGATTTTATATGTTAACATTGTATTCTCTAATGAATTTGCTTATTTGTTTTAACAGCTTATTGATATATAATTATGTCATCTGAAAATAGGGACACTTGGACTTGTTTCTTTCTAATACGTGCCCTGTATTCTTTTATTCTTTTCTCTTGCCTAATTGGTCTGACTGGGACTTCTGGTGCTTATGAATCTTGTGATTCAGAAGAGTGGTTAAAATTTGCATCTTCTTTTTTGTGTATGTTGTAGATCATAAAAAAGAGCTTTCAACTTTTATCATTCAGTGTAATGTTAGTTATAAGGTTGTCACATATTGCTTTCTTTTGTTGGGGTATTTATTAGTGGGATTTATAAAATATAGGCTGTTTCTGTCTTTATACTGCAAAGATTGAAAATTAAATGAGGGAAGAAATAGCTACTTGTCTTTGCATCACCACAAAAACAACCACTTGTTTTTAATCCTTGAATGAGTAGATATTTTTCGCATAGGTATTTAAACGTGCTATTGTGTTACCTTATGGACCGCATTATCTTGACTAACAACAGAACTTACAATAGGCTGAATGGGAGGAACTTGAAGCTATGTAACATGTTACTTTTTTTCCAATTTGTGCAAGCACAGTATAGTTTAAAATATATGCGTGTGACAAATCGGAAAATATGCACCTAGAATCAATTAGGTTAAAAGCTTAGTTAGAAACCCTATAAAACACACAGTGAATCCATGACCAGTGCTGACAAACAGAATTCCAGAAAAAGAACACTTGGATCAGTCAGTGCTTACCGAAGAAACAGATTTAATACAAGATTTACAATATTTAAGAATTGACAAGATTGGCTTACAATGGCCACCCACGGAGTCAGGTGCGGAAGAGCACAAAAGGTCTGTTTGCTCACTGGGGCTCCAA
This sequence comes from Dasyprocta punctata, assembly GCA_004363535.1. Lineage (NCBI taxonomy): Eukaryota > Metazoa > Chordata > Mammalia > Rodentia > Dasyproctidae > Dasyprocta > Dasyprocta punctata. The sequence continues at coordinate 41,238 of RJWM01006664.1, forward strand.
AAGATTCAGTGGAAGCTCAGTGTAGTGTCTGTATCAGAAGGCCAAAAGGCGTGATGGAAGGCGGGAGGGTCGGTGCTGGAGGCTAAAGGGTCTGGGCTGGAAGCCAGGAGATGATGTCCAAGGGGAAAGTCAGGACTGGAGCTCCTCTGAAGAAGACTGGAAGCAATCCTTCCTTTCTAGTTTCCCTTTTGTAGCATCATGGTGATAATCCTCCCTGGGATGAGTCTTCCACACCTGGAGCTATGCTGAGCCAGTTTAGTTGTTGTTTCTTACTTGGGTTGACACAATTAATCAACCATGACAGTATTATAAAATTGGGAACTGAGAGGTGATTTTTTTACATCAGACTATTTAGTAAGGTTTTATAATTTTAAGGATTAATCTGTTTTTCTGTCTCTAATTAACAAATGAAAGTTTGGATGACCTGCTAGGTTATTACTATGATAGATTCTCATTTGTCAATCTTAAAAACTTCAAGCTTTACCTCTTTCTAAGAAATTAAATTTTTTTTTTCTTGAACTAGTTCTAATATTTTGGGCCATTTTGTAAGGTATTTGCTTTTGGAAGCACTTCTTTTGGAGATAATTTTGTATTTAATCAATTTGAGAAATATGTGTAAAATCAAGAATTCTCTTAGAAATTTTGAAGTTAGGAGTCATATGAAAGAAAATAATTTATCTTTTAAATGGCCACAAAAGGAAGAATTATCCAAAGTGAAATATTTGAGTAATTTCATTGCTCAAAGTGACTTCTGATGTTCTTTTTATTTCCCTTGAGCAAAAAAGAACCCAAGAAAAATGTTGGCTTACTTCCAGTATCATTAATAAATAGCACTGAAATGGTAAAACTCATGAAACAGTTCAACATTGTGGAAGTGCTTAGTTGGTAGTGAGAAAAATGAATGTCTTCTAATTATTGTAGTATCTTAACTTGCTTAATTAAAAATGTGTGTATTTAACCTTCCTTTTAAAAAATACTTTCTTTCTCCCAAAAAGAGAAAATCAAAGGCCTTTTACTTCACCATTCTGAATGTTATTTTTTAAAGAAAGTAGAGGTTTTTTATCTTATTGTAAGCTTGTTGCTGCTTGAGGTTTGCAAATTAAGAAGGTGAAACATAGCATAGTCAGTCAACCTGTTCAGCTAATTATATTCTTGCAGTATTTGAACAAAACTGGAAAAGAAAAGCAACTTGAATGCCTTTTACATTTTTTCTAACAATCACTAGGAATAAGAAGGAATGACCATTATTATTTAAATTGCTTATGTAGTTGTATAACATTAAGATAATGTATACTATGACCTTTAGAGAAACCTTATATTTGAATAATGACTAATTTTGTTCTAAAAAGGCAGAGAGCCGAAACAGCCTACATTTTCTCCTCATATTCAGAGACATATTAGGAATACAAGACAGAAAATATACACAAAGAGCAGATTCTTAAAAATAGAACGAAGAATGGTAGTTACCAGGGACTAAACCTAGGAGAGGGGAAGTGTTTACTTTGTATAGAGTTTCTGTTGTACGAGATAAAAGAGTCATAGAGATGTGTTTCACAACAATGTGACTAATGCTTAAGACTACTGAACTGTACATTTTAAAATAAAAATTGTACAATTTTATGTTACTTTTTTATCACAATAAGAAATATTTCACCTGGCCCATTTTCTGTGAATAAACTCTCTGGATGAGAAACTTAACCAGAAATTTACAATGAAAAAGCAAGATGATCCTCTTATAGTAAATGGTATTTACCTCTAAAATCATGATAAAAGAAAACAAAAGATCAGCCCATTGTATAATGTTATTCAATTGTGATAAAATCAGAACTATGAGTTAGATCCAAGAAAATTCAACACTATGATATTATTTTTACATATTTGCCCTTTCAGGAAGTTGGGATGATAACTGTTTTATAAATATTTAATTGCACTGTTAATCAACAAACAAAAACCATGAAATGCAAAGAGAAGTAGATAAGAGGGGTAAAGTGTTAAGAGAGCTGTGCACATAATACCAATTTACTGCTTTGGCTAGTGATGTTAAACTCATGAATGGAATCATCTTTTTAACATACTCAGAAATTTGTCATTTGAAAGTACTCTTCTCTGTCCCCTCACCTGTGTGGGAATGTTAATGAATAGCGAAGTGGCTTAGAAGAACCACAGACTAGCTATTAAATGATTGTACATCAACTTGATCTTAGTTTGTTGTAAAAAGAAGTGGGAGAAGTATAGTTTACATCTCAGTAATAGGAATCATCAGAGAAGTTAATTTAAACACCCATCTGCTGTCTGGCTCTTCTGAGACAAGATTAAGGGTATATTTGAAACAGTGAAAGATTTCAAAGTGGTTATCCTACAGGTTCTTTTGTGCAAAAGGGGGAAATTGATATCCAATGAGGAATCTCATTTTATTCCTAGCTACCCCTGACCAATAGTTATTTTTTATTGAATGATACCAAATCTGTGTCTTTAATTTTTTCCTTTCCTGGGATAATCAGTCTTGGGTCTTAAAAACTTCTCCATTTAATATGCTTTCAAGTTGTTTTATTTTTTCATATTAGTTTCTGTCCTTCAAACAAATTCCATTTTAAAAACTTGCTTCTTTTTAAAATGCTGAATGGTGCTGGGAAAACTGGCTATCCATATGTAGAAGATTGAGTCTAGGTCCATGTCTCTCAGCATGCACTAAAGTAAAATAAAAAATTTAGATCAAAGAACTTAAAACAGAAACACTGAACCTGGTGGAAAATAAAACAGGTAAAACTCTTCAAGTCATAGATGCAAGCAAGGACTTTTTAAATGAAATTCTCTTTGCACAGGAAAGAGTACTGAGAATCGAGAAAATGGGATCATATCAAATTATAAAACTTCTCACAGAAAAAGAAAGAACCAGGGAAGTGAAAAGATGGCTTACAGAAGGGGAACAACTGTTTTTTTTTTTTTTTTTCTGGCTCTTCTTCCGAGGACTGATATCTAGAATGTGTAAAGAACTTACAAAAAATTAGACCACCCAAAATAAACCAAATCAAAAAATAGGTTTATGAAATGGACACTTCACAGAAGAATACAAATGGCCAATAAATACATGAAGAAATGCTCAGCATCACTGATTATTAGAAAAATACAAATTAAAATAGGGCCGAGATTCCATCTTACCCCACGAAGAATAGCCATCATCAAGAAATCAAATGGTAAATGCTGGTGAGGCTGAAGGAGAAGAAGCCCTTCTACAGTGTTGTCGGGAATGCAAACTAACACAATCACTGTGGAAACTTGTAGGTAAAGTCCTCAGAAAAGTAGAACTTGAAGAGTTCTTTTTCTCTCCACAGCCTTGCTAACACTTGTTATCATTTGATTTCTTGATGGCAGACATTGTTTTTGGGAATCTCAGTGTTGTTTTAATTTGTATTTCTCTAATGATCAGCAGTGCCGAACATTTTAAAATGTATTTATTGGCCATTTATGCTTCCTCTTCTGAGAGGTGTCACATTCATTTCAGTTGCCCATGTTTTGACTTGGTTTTTTTATTTTGGGTGGTTTAATTTTTTTGAATTATTTATATAATCTTCTAAGGAGTAGCTGGAAAAAACTTTCTCATTTGTGGGTTTGTTCTTAACTCTGTTGGTTGTTTCTTTTACTTTGCAGAAGCTTTTTAATTTGATTTTAATTTGATTTTATCTTATTGATACTTGATGTTATTTATACACTTGAGATCAGCTCCAGTGTCATCAAGTGTCTTGCCTATATTACCTTGTTATTTCTGCTTTAGCCTTTACATTTTTTATCCATTTGGATTTTAATTTTGTACATAGGGAGAGATGTGGGTCTAGACTGAATCTTTTGCATGTAGATAGCTAGTTTTCCCAGCATCGTTTATTAAAGAGACTATCTTTTCTCCAGTGTGTTTTTGGCCCCTTTGTCAAAGATCATTTGCTGAATGTGCCTGGAGTTGTTTCTGCATCTTGTATTTTGTTCCATTGATCCACATACCTGTTTTTCTGCCAGAATCATGCTTTTTTTTTTTTTTTTTTAAATCACTATAGCTTTGTAATGTAACTCAAAATCTGGCATTGTGATGCTTTTCTACTTTTTGGAAGATCTTTTGTGGAACTGATATTATATGTTCCTTAAATATTTAGTAGAATTCATGTACGAAGCCATCTGAGTCCGGAATTTTGCCTATGAAAAAGGTTTTAACTACATAGTCAACTTAAAAAATAAATGTAGGTCTATTCTGGTTAAGTTTCTTTTTGAATGAACTTTGGTAATTTGTATCTTTCAAGAATGCCATTTTTTTCTAAATTGTTAAATTTACATATATATGTTATTTTATGTAAAATCTGTTGTATCTTCACTTTTTTTCCTCGTCAGTTTGACTAACAGTTTATTATTTTTATTAACTTTCTCAAAGAACTAACTTTTAAGTTTATTGATTTTTCCTTATTGTTTTTCTATTTTCTCTTTTGTTGATTTCTCCTCTGCTTTTCGCTATATTCTAAATTTGCTTACTTTTATGTTAATTTGTTCCTTTTTATACAATAAATATCAAATGGATCAAGTTGATTGATAGTGTGATTTAAGTCTCCTGTATCCTTACAGCTTGTCTCTTTTATGTATCAGTTATTGCTATAAAATATATTAAAGTTTCCAACTATAATTGCAAATTTCTCTTATTTCTCTTTGCAGTTTTATGTTTTTGAAAATTTAAGTTGTTTGGAGATACATTATTAGGCACATATTTAGGTGTATTATATTTTCTTCATAAAGTGACTTTTAATCTTATATAGTGATAAAATATTCTTTACAATATTTCTTTTTGAAATCTATTTTTTCTAGTATTAGACAATCACTCTACCTTTTGTTTTTGATCAGTGTATCATAGTTTATCTTTTCTATTCTTTTACTTCTGACACCTTTATTTATAGAGTACTGCATATTTTGAAGTTCTGGGTTTTCTGTGGATTGGTCTCTAATCTAACTTTGGAGTTTTGAGTGGCTTGGGCTGTATTTTCTCTCCCACGAATGTGCTCCAAAGGATGCTGGAAAAGAATGCTTGATAGTTTTCTTTGCAAAGATACAGAGAAGGACTCATTTTGGTTGTGAAATTTGATAGATTTTATCAGGGCAACTGGAAGTTTCAATCCCAGATGGGTATGTTTTGGGGGATAAGTCCAGGAGGCATTTGAATATATGTTCTGCAACTCAGAAGGTCCTTGATTCATGGGTGCAGATGAATCTCCCTAAGAAAACTTCAGAATGGCAGAAGGACCAAGGATGAAAATATGGCAGGCACAGATGATTAAAGAGAAATGATCTATGGTTTAAATGAGTTCTAATGCTGTAGGGATAGTAATGGTAATAAAAGTTTTTTATATCTGTGAATTGTTAAATGCAAACATCAGTTAATCCTGTAATAATGACAGGATTTTTTCATATTTTAGTATATGATCTATGAAGATATTTATATTTCTTCTAAAAGTTCTTGATTTAAATATAATATCTCATATAGCTTAAATTATTCATAAATCTTTTCTAAGTTTAGTCACAGATGCAGCAAATAATTTAATTACCCCAGTAGACAAGTTACATAAAGTGTCCTAAAGGGTCAAGTATTTTGGTTGCTTTGTTTTTAACTCTTTGTGCCAAGTAATACCAGAGTATTCACAAATTTTAAGCCTTCAGTATATATGTAATTCAGTTCCCAGTTCTGAGTACTGCACTAATGATTCTTGGTCTCTGTTTAAGTGTTACTTTTGTTGAGTAGCCTTACCCAGTTTAGGAGTTGGGAAAAAGAGATAATTCTATTATATACATAAATGTCATAGGCTGGATTCTGAATCCTGGAACTTCTAAGAGCGAACATTTCTAAGGGATGTGAAAGTTATTCAGAAAATTGACCCTAAATACCATTTTATTTTAACTTTAAAGTGTGTGCCTCTAAATTTATAAAGAGCTACACTTTCTCTACTTAATCTTTTTCTCAGTGACTATTACCTATTTGTGTGATTTGTTATACTTAAACTAAAGACAGGATGGAAAATCAGATTACTCCTTAGAAATGATTTATCTAGTAAGTAAACTTTCAAATTCTGACTCTGGTTTTATACTGGCAGAAACTGTGATGTGTGTTAGTGTTGTGGTTAATCTAGCCTCTAAATTGCCAGAGAGTTCACAATGGTTTTGAAATTATTTATCTTCTGAGGTTATGATCACTAACAGTTTACCCATGCTTTCATAGTGGAGTTATCTTTGTCAGTACTTAGAGTGATAATGAAATTCAGTCATAGCTGTGTATGAGATATGGGATTGATTTTCACACTCATTTTAGATAGATTTTTTTCTAAGCTCATATAACTAAATTTAGGTCAAGTATGTAAGTTAAAAATAGTAAATTTCTGCAATGGTTATGTTTACTTGTTAACTTGATCGACTTGGAAGCCTCCTGAGATATTTGTAAAGCACACTTCTAGGTGTGTTTGGTTGGGTCATGGAGGCATAATCTTGAGTACTACATCTAATTTCTGGCCTCTTCCTCTTGGAACATTGTTTCCTACTCTGCTTCCCAGTGTGCATAAGGCGAGTAACTATGCTCAACCACACTTTTCTGCCATCATGTTTATGCCTTGGAGCCAGCTAGATGTGTACTCAAACTGTTGAAACCATGAGCCAAATTTACATCTCCTTTTTTAAATTGTGAGTGTTGGGTATTTTGTATCAGCAACAGGAAACCTGACCAGTGAAGAAAACTGGTACCAGAGAAGTGAAGTTGTTGCCGTGACTATATTTGAGCATATGGAGAAAACTTGGAAGTGGTGTGTGGGAGGAATTGGAAGTGCTTAGAGATGCTGGCTAGGTTATAAGTGGAGCCTACTGGGTAGTTCTGGTTGGAGTTCACAAGACTGCAATGCTGATATGAATGTGGACAGTGTAGTCCAGGCTCAGGAGATTTCAGGTGAAAACAAGGACTGCACTGGCAGTTTGTCTAGATAACATGAGTGATACACTCGAGAAAATTTATCTATATTTTTCCCATGTCCAGAGACAGTGGGAGACTGAGTTTAAGGACTTCAGATTAATTTGTATGGCAGAAGAAATTTGAACATAGCCTAATATTCAAATTGTGATGTGTAGTGCTTGCTGCTTTTTGCCAGACTTTTAATGAGAATCAGGGACAAAAAACAGAGGAGAAAAATTGGGAAACCTGAATTTTGACCTGAATAGAACTACTTTGAATTCAGGGACAAAGGCTATGTGCTTGCTAAAGGGACTGGTGCCATTAAAAAGAAAGCAAGTACTTTGAATAGGGACAAGAAGAAAGATGCCTTAAGGGCAGCTCGAGAATCAGCAAGTCCCTACATCGTTCAGGTTGAAGGGTGCCAAAGTGTGACCCTTTCATTTGAGAAGAGAGGTCCTAAGCGCCCTGCTCAAGAAAGGGCTATACAGGAAATCAGTTCCCTGGGATTTGTTCTCTGTCCAGTATCAGAAATTGCTGCAGCCATGATCTAAGAAGGTCTGCCTGCTCTTCAAGATGTTGGCAGGTTTTGGAATTATTCAGGTGATGCTGGTTGTTCAGGCATGAAGAATACAGGAATTATGAGTTTATGGATACTTTCATCCTGATTTCAGAGAAAGACCTGGGAGGCCAGACAGTGTAGCCCTAAGGGGTAGGTGTGTGAAGCTGTGGGAATAAAGTGTAAGGTGCAGGAAGTCAGAGATGTTGGGAACATGAACCATCCCCCAAGGAAAGTTGCAGAAAGTGGGCAGAGCCAATCAGAGAGAGGCCACGTGGGCTCCAGCCAGCAAGGTCATACAGTGGAGCTGATTGTGCTCCCTTTCAAGCTCACATCTTACCACCATGTGCCCTCGATGCTAGTACATGGAGATAGAGCATTTAACGTTTGCCCTGCTGGATTTTGGTCTTCTGTCTGTTTTTTTTTTTTTCCTATCCTCTGTTCATCCCTTTTGGAATGAAAATATCTATTCTGTGTCATTGTATTTTGGGATTAAATAACTTGCTTTTTGAATTTCGTAGATTCCCAGCTAAGAGTTTGCTTCAATTCTCAGGAGACTATGACTTTCATTTTTTAGCAGTCCTGAAATTGTTGAGACTTTGAGGAAGGGGCTATTATTTTTTTGGCTGTATGTAGGCAGAGTTAGGAAATTGTAATTGTCTTTATTTGGAGATTATCTATGGTTTGAGGGGATGTGTTTGAGTGTCAAGTTGAGAAGGGTGGGATAGGACGCTTATGCTTAATTGTTAACTTCACTGGTTTGGAAGCTGCCTGAGAGATTAGTAAAACGCACTGCTGGGAATCTCTGGCTGGATCATGGAGGCGTAACCTCGGATATATGTCTGGTCCCTGGCACCTTTCTCTTGGACATTGTTCACCTGTTTTACTTCCTGACCACTATAAGGTGAACACCCTTTCTCCACCACACCTTTCTGCCATTCCTTTCTTGCCCTGGAGGCCACTGGCCATCTATTGAAACTGCTGATACTGTGAGCCTGATTAAACTTCTCTGTTAAAATGTGGGTGTTGGACTTTTTTTTTTTTTTTAAAGATCACCAGAAAAGTTTATCAATGTAATACACTAACGTTTACATCACTCTTAGCACATATACATTTATAAAAGTACACTTAAGATAACTCTCTTAAAATGTATCTATAGGCTCTCCCATACTCTTATCCTTTTCATGGTTTTCAAAAGAGTATTTACACACAGGGACTACAATTCTTCAAAAACCAGTTATGATAAAGACTAGTGATCAGCAATAGTGATAACAGCTCAGCTGGTCATTTACTGTTCCAAGCTAAAAATGTGCAGTTTCAGTACTCAGAATTTAATCTTACGATCGTATTCAGCAGAGAGATTTGAGGCATTCAAAATGATGATGATCCTAGAAACTAGAGTCAAATTCAGAATGTGGTATTTGCACCTATTTTGTTTAGAAATTATTTTGTGTAATTTTGATACAACAGGAGCTAGGCATGACAGCAAGAATGATGCAAGTGACAATATGATTAAATGTAATGAAAGAAAGTTATCTATTATGGAAATATATATAAAGGAACACAGATTATCACCTGTCATGGGTCTTTAAAAAATTTCAGTAAGACCACAAAAATACTGTGTTCAGGTTTCTCAGGCAAGATGTTAACTTATTGAATACTTTTCAGTAGTTGTTTCTGAGTAATAGCTGGCACTAGGAAGAAAATATTTATGGTATTAAAAATGTATAGGTTGCCATTTTGGTAATAAGGATTTTGGTTGACACAATTTTTAATTATATATGACCTCTTCCTATTGCCTTTTATTGTATGAGTTACATAAGTAATATATATTTTTAGACAAATTAGAAATAAACATGAAAAGAAAAATATGAAATTGCATCATAATTTTATTTTTTTTAGAAAAACATGATTCTTTATATCATTTTGAAACTTCATTTGTTTTTGTTAGTAATATCCTTAGGGGAAACTATTTCAGCTCATCCTATGTAAAGAGAGATACAGTTGCTAGTATTCAACATTAATCCTTTTCTCTATTTCTGCCTTTTCCCCTTAATGTAGAAACAGGAGCAGTAAAGACGCTGAGTTTACAAAACAGAATATTATTACATGCAGTGAATGTGTTCACTTTCAAACCTGAGAATCAAGTCCTCAGAAAACAATCCTGTACCTATGGGGACCATGGAAGTTTCCTATTTTTATCAATCATCTTTAATATGCTAGCATTCCTTCACAACATTTCTATCATTTGTGGGATTATGTTTACAAAATAGTAAATGTTCAGTTAATTTGTAGCAAATAAAAGAAATAAAGTATAAGGTTAGCACCTCTAATCTGAAAATCTGAAATCCAAAATGGTCCAAAATTCAAAAAAATTAAGAGTGGAAAAGAAAACACAAGTGGAAAATTCCACAGCATGCATATTTATTTCATGTACAGATTTATTAAAAATTAGTTCTCAACTACAGGTATAAGATGTATTTGATGCCTAAATCATTTCATGCTTACACTTGGATCCCATTTCCATGATATTGTAATATAAATAAGGTATGATCAAAATATACAGCAAATGGTTAACATTTTTTAACAGTAGGAACGATTTATTGGGGAATAGGAATAGGAAACAGGAATGGGGAATAGGAAAAGCTCCCGAGAGCCAGAAAGGGTCCCAAATTGTATTGTCTGCAAATGTTTAAATAAAAAAAAAATTATTACAGTAAAAGATACCTTGCCATTAATCTCTCTCAGAATACCCCCATTGCTTCTATTTTGAACACAGTTATCCCATCATTCTTGCCATTTTCTGAAGCAGTCCTGGAAGTCCTCGTTTGGGAGTGTCTTTACAAGGTGTGATCAAAAATATGGTTAATGATGCTGCCAAATGTCATAGAATGGAAAGCGAGAATGCAGCCGTGTCCTCACCGACCTTATTCACCGGGATGCGGCACTGTGTGACTTCTGGCTCCTCCTGAAAATCAAAATGACCATTAAATGGAAAAGCTTTGAATTGATTCAGGACACAGAGGAAGTCATGACAAAGCAACTAAAATCAAGAAAGGGGACTTCTGGGACTGCTTTGGAAATTGGTAAGAATGATGGGACAAGTATACTGTAAGGGAGAGTCTTTTGAAAGGATTTAAGAGCAAAGTGGTGTTTTACTGAAATAATTTGAAAAATGTGAATATTCACTGTAGCTTTTGTTCATACATGTAATAATTTGAAATCTGAAATAGTTTAGGTCTTAAGCTGTTTCAAGGAAGAGATACTTAACTAATAGTAAGGAAAAAAAGAGTGCTCCTTGTGTTTTTTTTTATCTCCTCTTCAAAATTATCTTTGGTTTACCTCTTTGCTTTTCACCTAGATTTTATCTTGGTCAGACCCACCTCCTGCTTTATAACTCTGCCACTTCAATTGCTCCTGGGTTGCACCTCATTTAGGTGAAGACTGTGAGAGATTTTGGCCTTTCTTGGATTTCCTGCTTTCCACGTTAACCAGCACATATGATATGTAAATACATTGGTCACATTCTGAATTTTACAAGGGCATTTCATGGAGGAATAGATTTTTGGAAATTTTTGTGTCTTGAAACTGATTTTGAAGTGATTTGATAGACCAAAACACTCTCTTTTCTGTAAGTGTAGCAGCTCTTCCCCGCACTTCCCTATTATTCCCTAGGTTTGTTGCCAAGTCAGGCGCCACCCCGGGGCCCCCTTACTGAGCTCTCCTGACTTCTGCAACATTCAGCTGGAAAGAAAGCAAAGTCAAAGCAGTGCTACTGTTGGGTTTGAACTGTAGTTATATTAGTAAAAATATAAATATAAAATTTGGGGTATATAATCTAAATGGTAGCTAAGTACAAATATATGACTTGGTACTTGTTATTTTTGTTAAGGAAGTATTTATTGGGTGTCAAGATTTTATTTCATTAGGATGTCTGTAGCGCCTGCTCCTGCACGAGCGGTGTAACCATATGCACATCTTCACGGCAATCCAGTTTTTGCCTTGCGATCCTCATGATTAATTCCAGCTCTTTATTCAGAAGGTAAATTTGGGCCTTTTAGTTTTATTCTTCAGGAAATTGCATTGCTTCCCTGGAAACTAGGGCCCTTTCCTCCCATTCATCAGCATTACCTCTTTCTGCGGACGTTTCTGTCCCCTCATTTTACCGTGAGAGGCCGCATGTCCAGGGAATGCATCTTGGACTTTTGTGTGGGTGGAGTCTGGGCTGAAACCTGGATCTGTTTGCTACCTATAGCTTCTTGTCCTTTATTCCCCCTTCTTTTCTTTCCCTCTTCTCTCTTCATCCTTCACTCCCTCCCTCCCTCCCTCCTCCCCTGTCTTCTCTCCCTCTCTTCTGGCCTTCAACAAACTCAAGTGTCTTTAAGAAATTGATAGCTAGTACTAAATACAAAACTATTATTTAAAAATATATACCTTCAATCAAATAAACATTTGAAGCATGGTGACATGCCTTAGGGGCTTCGCACTGCATTTACTGTGAAGTCTACAAACCTCTGCAGGAGTCTCTCTGATGTTCCAATGCAGGGAGGCGCCCTTCACTTCAGCAATTTATGCTTCTCTCAATCGCCCTTTCTTTTCGGGAAGGTCTTACAATTCATGCCTTTTCATTTATGTGTGTGTACATCCACGAAATATGCAAAAATATAACACTGTCCAACTATTGCCAATATTTATTTTGCCAAATCTGGATTTGGCATTTACTTGTCTATCTTATTAACTAATAGCCTAGCGTAAGTTTAGGCTCTTTTGTTTGCTCTTTTTGATGTCATATAAATCACATTTTATTGGACACTTGCAGAATAATTTGCTACCCATAGTATTGCTTTCTGATGATGAGAGTAAAGATGGTGAACTTTATAGACAGGAAGCCACAATATTTTTTAGGATGAAGGTCAATATTATATTAAACTTGTATTCCTTGATTGTACTCCTCAGGCTTTCTTATTTAACTTCATCTGGCGTTACAGGAGCGTGGTCCTGTTTCTGTGTGTGTACGTGTAGGCATACAACCCATGTAAATGTGCATTTACATTTTACATTTTTACTAAGGGTACTGCTGAAAATTGTTGCATGGCAAGAGATTATTGACATCTCTAGGAATATCTTATAAGAGTAATTAGGAAAGATGATTTAAATACAAAAAATATTTTGGGGTTTGTCTGTTATAGGTTGTAGAGATCTGTGGAGAGCCTGAATTACAACTAAACAGACTTTTTATAAATTAATCTAAGGTCGCCATTTTCTTTAAATCCCTCATGTGAAACTCCATCTAAGACTTATTAAATAACAAGGCAATTAAATGTAACTCCTTTGCTGTCATTGATTGGCTCATGGCTAGGGCCAGGCGAGCAGAACCTGCAAGATCATGATGCTGTCATAATATAGAAATACTGCAAGGTGTGTGTGTGTGTGTGTGTGTGTGTGTGTGTGGCATTGTCTTCTTAAGGAGGGGGTTGCTTGAGTAAGAATGTACTTACTGGTCTGGTCCGTGGTGCTGCATCCCAGGGGATGGAAAGTGAAGATTGACCAGAATCTTATCCTTAAAATCTGTAGTGAAGTAAAGAAAATAATATCTGCACACAAAAAGCCCTACTACAAATTTTATAAAGGCCACCAAAAGAGAGATGGTATTAGTGCTATGGAGTTCTTAGGAGGAAAGAAGACTTCTGCAGTGGGGAATGAGGGAGAAACTTTGGGGAGCATGAAGCTTTGATGTATTCCTCTAAAGAAAGTCACAGTTGATTGCCGCTTGGGAAATAGGTGATGAAGAAAGCAGCAGAGCAAAACCAAGAAAAGAGGAAAGCACAGGGTGGTGTTGGTTTTGGGAACAGGAAAGAGCAAGTTTACCTCTCCGTCTACCAGGCTTTAGTGAAGGCAGTGGGACTTGGAGTGGGACTTACGGCTTTGGGTTACTTACTATTGGAATTGTGTTGTACACTGGAACTTTGATCAAAAAAGATACATGAATAGATCTCTGATTAAGGGAGTTTGCTAGGATATTTTTATGATCAGCTATAAGGTCATATGTGAAGGAAAGAGTTGGATTATATATCATTTATATGGCTCTGCACCAACCTGCATCATTCAGCTCTATACCCTGGATTATGGAGTAGAAGTTGTTGGCCCCAGAAATTGATAGACTACTAGTGATTTTCTTGTATTTTGTGGTTTAAGGATCCTGGGAAAGTTGTTTTACAAAATTCTGTCTGCTAATATATTTTTATACATACAGTATTTTCCAAATATGTACTTCACTACAGATTTTAAGGATAAGATTCTGGTCAATCTTCATGTTTCCGATCTTGATGTATTTTCTCCCTTTAAAATTTGAAAGTCTCTGGGTATATTCTGAGAGTTGTTCAGGAAAAGACTCTTGGGGGAAGCATTAGCCTGGAAGAACATCTAGACACAAAATGTATGCATATATGTGTGTATGCATGTATGTATGTTGGTATGTATGTATGTATATATGTAGGTATGTATGTTTGATGTGTTTTAGTGGTGGGGATTGAACCTGTGATCTCATACATGCTGAGCACACATTCTATCACTGAGTTATTGCAGTTTCTCAAGCTACTTTTTTAATTTTTATTTTCTTTGCAGTGCTGGGAATCCAACCCATGGCTTTGCACATGCTAGGTGGATACTCTGTCACTAGGCAACGCCCTAGTCCTTTATAATTTTACCTACCTCATTTTGATATATCTCAGCAATGTTAAATATAAGCAAATAAATATATGTAAAAATATATGAAAATTAAATAAAATAGTGTTTCATGCCTGAAAGTTGTTTCCCAGTTCATGAAATCAAGAGCCAAATCTTTAGTTGGTGTTTGGATAAGGGATTCATCTCTGGAGAAAGATTGGTGTGCTATCTTAATGAATACCTGGATATCTGTTAATGAGCTATTCAAATGTATAAAAGAACAATTAAATTCTCTCTTGGCCTTCTGCTATATTATTTTAATCTTCTATAAATAGTTCTTAATAAAGACATTTTATTCTAAATTGGTTTTGTTTTATGTAATGCTAGCTTTTTACTTACAAAGGAAAATACTTGAAGAGTTAGCAGATGGTTACTTATGCTACTCTTTACTTGCCTCTCCCATTAGTGTATTTCTTGCTCTTCTGTGTAGATCTTCACCCCTTATTCTCTATTATTTCCTCTTCCACGTAGAACCCATAACTTGCATGTTCCTGTTGGATGTTGGGCCTTTTTCACTGTCTGCTTATCTAGGTTTATCCATGTTCAGCCTTTTCTTGTTAATATGAAAGACAGATAACAGGGAGGGGGGAGGGGTAGGGGTAGGGGGAGTTATTGTAATCCAGAATGGAAAATGTATCCAAAAGTGCACCTTGACTTACTACAATTGTCTTACATGTTTTATATATTGTTTGGCCTATCAGTCTGGTTTTCAATCTGTATACATATAATTAACTTAATAAGTTCTCACAAGGTAAATACATGAATATGATGCTAGAAAAATGAAAGGGGGCAGAGGGAAAGAGGAAAAAGAATTGAAATGTCTTATGTACACGTACCAATTTCTCACTGTGTATAATCATTTTGTACTTAATAAAACTCAAAACACTGCTCGTTTGTTCTTTTTTCTATCTCTCTCTGCCTTATTCTGTCTCTCTGTCTTTCCCTCTTTCCTTTCCTTGTGGTCCCTAGTGCCTAGTGGCTTGCATATGATACTTTGTTAATGTTAAGAAGACCAGCTTTTGTGGTGTTGATGTAGTGCTGTGCCATTGTAAGTTGCTTTTTATTCTATTCATTTGTACTGTTTATTAGTTTCTTTCTTCGAGTTTAGTATATTTTTGTTTTGTTTCTGTTAAAGTTGGATGTTGATTTCTGCATAGTTATTAATTTGTTTTAATGAATACATTTAAAGGATTTTGTTTCCTGATACTATTTTGCTTGTAACCCACAGTTATGATTAGTTGTATTATCATTTACTCCCAGTTCAGAGTATGTAATAGTTTCCATTTTGATCTACTTTTTAAAGAAAGCGCTTATTTTTAAAAAGCAGTTTAGGTTTACAGCAAAATTTCTAAAAAAGCAGAGAGATCTTCCTTATATGTCCTGTCCCCACAAATACATACTCTCAGCTGTGAATATCTCTCGCCAGACTGACACATTTGTTACTGCTGTAACCTTCCATCGGCACACCACTGTTATCCAGTGCCCCTAATTTGCATGAGAATTTATTTTTATTATACATTTTCTGAGTTTGGACACTCACACAATGACATGCATCCACCATCATAGAATACATTCTCACTCTCCTAAAATTTCTCTGTGCTGTCTCCTAATCTCTCTCTTTTTGTCCTTGCCTTTGACAACCAGTGGTCTTTTTTACTGTTTCCATAGTTGTACTTTATCCAGAGTGTTATATAATTACAATCACACAGTATGTGACTTTTTCAGATTAGCTACTTGCACTTTTTTTAGTTTACATTTGAGTTTCTTTCATGTCTTTTCATATTCTGATAGCTCATTCGTTTTTAGTGCTGAATACTATACCGTTTTGCTGAAGGGTATCTTTGATGCTTCTGCTTTGGTAATTAAGAATAAAGCTACTGTAAACATTCATATGCAGGTTTTTGTATGGACATAAGTTTCCAACTCTTTGGGGAAATACCAAGGAGTGCAGTTGCTGGACCATATGCTATGAGTATGTTTAGTTTTGTGAAACTCTGCCAATCTATCTTCCAAAGTGGCTGTACCATCAGCAGTGAATGAGAATTCCTGTTACTCCTTTGACAGTATTTGGTATTATCAGTCTGGATTTTGACCACTCCAATAGGTGTGTAGTGGTATCACACTGTTGTTTTAATTTGAATTTTCCTAATAGCATATGATGAAGAACATCTTTTATCACCTCTCCTCCTCCTTTTTTTGTGCTGGAAATGGAACACAGGGACTTCATCCTCAGCTCATTTACACTTTTATTTTTGAGACAGGATCTCATCAAGTCACTAAGTTGCCCAAGCTCGGTTTGAACTTGTGATCTTCCTGTCTTATCCTCCCAGAGAAATGGAATTACAGGGGTGGACTCCTAGATATGGCTTTATATGCTCACTTTCCACCTGTTTTATTGGGACAGTTCTTTTTCCTGAGATGAGAATAGACTATGGTTAGGGTTAGGGTGCAGAATTTGGCATGCCAGTTTGGAGGCTACTCTAACAATAATTTAGGTAAGAGATAGTGGTGATTTGAGCTAGTTGATAGTAATGCTGGTGTGATTCTTCTAGATTCTGATATATTTGGAAAGTAGAGATGCCAGGACTTGATAAAGAATAGGATGTGGGATGTGCAAAAAAGAAAATAGCCAGAGCTGAGCATTGAGTCTTAATAACCGAAAGAGTGGCAATGTTATTTACAGGGGTTGGGAAAGTTATTGGAGTACAATTAGGAACGTATTTTGCTACACAAAATAAGAGATGGTTGTGTAAAATCTAGATGAAAATGCAGGATTATCAGGGGGATTGAGCCAGGCTAAAAATATGTAATTTCCAGTTATCAACACAGAAATTATATTTAAAATCTTGAGGGTTGATGAAATCACAAGGTAAATTAATGTGGTGGAAGAGTAAAGAAGTTCAAGGTCTGAGCCCGGGATACTCTGTTATGTTAAGATCTTGAGATGAGAAGAAACTGGTGAAAGAAGCTGAGAAGGAGGTAAGAGAAGGTCAGAGAAAACCTTGGCAGTGGCAATTCCTGGCAGTCAAATAAAGAAAATGTTTCAGTAAAGACACAGTGATAAAACATGTAAAATGGAGGTTGCAATGGCTTTGACAAATGGAATAGCAAGTTGTCTTCCCCAGAAAGCAGACGCCGGGCTCGAGATGAGCCATTGGTTTGTTGAGAAATTTTGGAATCATCATCTTGTTGGAAGGCAGGAAAGGAAGCAGAGACTGTCAAGGGGAGAAATTGGGGTGCAAAGCAGCCTAGTGAAGGCCTACAGATCTCACTGGGGGCTCTGATGTCGAGAGAACCCTTTAGAGTAGGCCCGAGTTGTGCTGAGTTACCGAAGCCCGCACACACCGCTGTTGACTGGTGACTGGATGTGGGCGGCCTTGGGCACAGTTCGCCAAGGTAACTCCTTAGCCAATTCAATTCTGTGGAAGGTTTGTAGCAGAGGGCTGTTTTCTGATAGTATTACCAGAAAGTGGGAATAAGTTCTTCTAGGGGTTCGGGGTGATTCTTCTCAGTGTCCACTAGGGACAGTTCAGTTAGAGTAGCAAAGGTAGAATCCCAAAGAGAGCATGTTCAAGAGGCTGAAAAGAGAGAAACTGGAAACAAAGAACGTAGATGACTTACGTCTTCATTTCTGTTCCTCACTGCCAAGTGTCTGGTTGTGGAATTATTTTTATTTTTCTTGCTTGGCATCTGGAGTGTACTTTCAATCTCAAAATTCATATCATTTTTTAATACTGACATTCCAAGTATTGATTTTCTTCCATTTCCTTTTTTTCCTTCCCGGAACTTCCTTTGTGTACATGTTGGAACTTTCAATTGTCCCTTTATGTCTTGTGTTATTTCATCTTTTTTCCCCTCTATATCTCTTTTTGCTGGCTTTTAGGAAATCCCTCAATGTTATCTTCTAATTCACTGGTTCTCTTATACGGTGTTCAGTCTAGAGTTTATGCTGCATATTGAGCTAATAAATTTTTCTAAAGAATATATTTTTGTTTCAAGGGTTCTGGTTTGTTCTTTTTAATATCCCTATTTTATTTCTGGCTGCTATTATAATTTGTTATCATCTTTTGTTTTACAAATGTTATTTTCTTCTCTGTCTCTTGGTAGAGTCTTGACCTACTTATTTTAAATTATTTTTCATAGTCTTTTATGGTTTTCATTTCCTATGGAGTGAATTACCATTCCAATTGTTGATAGTATTGGCTGTCTTTTCTAGCATTAGATTTGGACATGTTTTATAATTTTAAAGTTATAATGTTCAGGCTTATGTAGAGTAGGAGTGTTTATTATATTTTTACATTCTTTTACTTCTACACTCACCACTTTCTGATTCACAGTATTGTAGATGCCAACAGGTGTCCTCTTTCAGGCACAAGTCTTTCATTCCTTCTGTGAGGGCTCTGTCTCTGTGTTCTTGAGTGCATTTCACATCCTGTTTCCTGGTGGGTGGCTGCTGTGGTCAGGTCCTGATGGTGAAATGTGCATTTCTCTTCCTGTCCCAATGTGGAACTTGTGATGAGCCCTTGTCTCAAGCAGCAGCTGAGAGTTGTGTTTTCTTCTTCTTCTCTGCCAGTGGTTTGTGCAGAGCCTGGTCCCGATCCCCGTTCCACATAGCGATGGTGCTAGGTTCTGGTTTTCCCACTGGAGTCCAACTCGGGGTGCCTCTGTCTGCTCTGGCAGCAGCATCCACCGCTTCAGTTCCATCACCACTCTGTATTTATTTTCTGTTTTTGGTCCTTGAAGATGACTGAAAGTGTGACTCTGTTTTACTCATCCCTGTCTCATTCCTTAGGAGAAGAGTACCCTTCGCTTCATTTTTCTTTTGTTGTAGCCCTTTGTAGCATTCGTATTGAGTTATAGGGTTAAGAGTAGAATTTATTGTTATACCTTCTCTTGCATGCCAGTACCCCGAATTCCCTTTGTTTTCTGTTTGATTATGTTGACCAGTATGGTCTTGGTGCACTCTCCTTCCTTCTTTGGATTCTCTATTATTTTTGTTATTCCTTCCCTTTTGAGTCTGTTGCTTGTCCTGTTTCTCAGAGAATTCATTTTCTTTCCTGGCTTTACATGTCATCTTTTTTTAAAGAAGACTCTCCAGTTTACATCTCCAACCTGAAAAGGGTCCCAAGAAGCAGTGACAGATAATGAAAACAAGTGTTTCTGGCACCAGGGTCTATGCACTGTGCTAAACATTTTCATGTTCATTCATTTGGCCTCATGGTAGCGGTGTGGGTTACAGGGACTATTATTATTTCTATTTTATACACAAAGAGTTTAGTCCAAGAGAGTTCAGTAGTTGTCTGAATTTGTCTGGGATCTAGGTGGCTCCCAGGACTCAGGACCCTGTTTTAACACCAGGAATGTCCTGGGAAAACTGGGACAAGTTGGTCATCCAAAGCCTATGGTCAGTGATTTGGAAGTCAGGATCCCCGGATTGGGTCTAGACCCATCTGCATCTTTCCACAATGATTCGAGCTATCTCCATTAGAATAAAAAAAAGACTAACTCAGAGAGGTAGGTGGAGTTTGTGGTATGAAAGAATTCATTGAGGGAAAAATACCATTTTCTGAAAGGGATTTTTTTTAGAAGTCAGGAGATCTGAATTCTTGCCTCAGTTCATACAGAAACCTGGTGTTGTTTTTTCCACACCTGTCACATGAAGGGCTAACGAAACAGCCCCTGCGATTTTTCTCCAGTTTTAGGGTGGTATTATTTGAAAATGTCCCTTAAATACGAACTCTGCAAAACCATTCCAGAGTCCATAAAGTTACTTTTTCAGTGTCACTGAGGGAAAAATAAAACTGAATGTAGAAGCCAGGATTTACAATATTTCATGATTTGCCGACACGTCTAGATCTCGTTGTTTAATATCAGTTTTTCTGAGCACAGCATAATTCTATTGAAACAGTTTTGGCCTTTATTTACTTTGTTATAATTAGTTTTACAATGTTTTCATTGTTGTTTGTTTACATAGTGTCCCAAACATCTCAGTAGGGAACTGCTTTATAAATCAAGTTTTCACTCTTTATTGTTATTTATAAAATGTTAATGACTTCTAATTAAGGCGTGTGTGGTGTGATTAATAGCTGAGAAAGTGTCCTTTTATAATGGCACTGTTTAATCTGTGAAAATTACAAGGTAAACAAAGTCACAACATGACACAGTTTCCCAGGGGGCTGATCAGGCCCCTAGTCACCTGGGTCAGGGTACGAAGAAGGATAAAAGAGAAAAAAACAATAGCTGAAAATGCCAGAGGGTCCAGCGGGTCAGAGCTCTTATCAGGATGAGGCCAGGAATCTCTGAGCTTGTTACTCTTTATTGAACTCACAAAGCCTTCTGGGGGGCCCGTAAGGAGATCCAGGGAACAGTGGAGTGGAGGGCACTGACGCCAGCAAGGTCTAGTAAGAGGCACAGCGCTCTTGTATGAGTAAGCCATTGATGAATGGGAAACTTGATTTTCCCTTGGGTTGGTATTTGCGTCTACAGGATTTGGTGTGAGAGGCAGAGTCCTCAGCTGAAACGTTATCTTGCTTTCTGAGGTGTTGCAGTGTCATGGGTCATTCAGACCTCTACTATGACTGGTGGCATAGGGAGTTCTGTTTCCGCATGCAGCTGCTGGATCAGCAGGCAGGGCTTGCAGACCTAGACTGAGACCTGCCGTACAGCAAGCTGATTTGTGGATTTGTAGCTCACTCTGGGTGTTCTTCGTCAGCAGTGGTCACTGGGAACGTGACTGCACGTGGATATGGGAATCTTTGTAAGGTATTTTGAAAACATTTCTGATATAACAGTGCTCAGGAAGTATAGCACTATCATCTTTTCTTTTTTTGTTCCTGGCCATGTATTCTCATTGGTAGACTTCTAACCCAAATTCCCCAGAAATAGAATTTATGATAAGATGTATCATTAATGTTTTAACATTTTATTCAAGAAACTCCTCACTGTCCTCTTACTATGTCCCCAGCCCCAGCACCTGAAGGTTAAATTCTAAGACTAAAATGGTTTTCTAAGTTGAGAAAAATGTGAAATAATGTGGGCCTTTCTGAAAATAGTTTTTAGGGTGTGTGTGTGTGAGTGTGTGTGTGTGTTTACCACTCACTTTGGTCAAAGTATGTAGCTCCTTTTCCATTTAGGTAATATGGTCTTCCTATTACTATACCTCGATGAATAAAATTGAACAAGTAAATGCTACTAGCCACATTACAAAAGCTTATGACACGTTGTCAGTACTAATGAGGTTTCTAAATATATATTAGGAACTTGAGAAAATTTATAAGATTGTAAAACTTTAGGATTTCCTTGAGGAAATATAAATCAATGACTTTTTAATAGAGTATTTATTACTTTGGCTAACTGTGTGCTCAGTCTTATAGAAGACGTAAAGCAAAACAAAAGCAATGGCGATAACTACAACACCATCAACAACAAAACAAGTTCCTGCCCTGGTGGGCCTTATAATCCAGTGCTGATATTAGCGGTTTTTAGCAAAATTTTGTGTTTCATATTTCTTTTGAGGGAGGGTAAGAAGAAAAAAAATGAAACTAGAATAACTAGAATAATGTTTTTCTGAGTATTAATGGACTATTCTGAAAAGTTGGTACAGTGTACATTATTACTATTAGGTAAATTTCAGTGAAAGTACAAAGGAAAGGAATAATGCACAGTTCATAACTGTACAGTTTAGTACATATTTACAAAGTGAATACTTCATGAAACCACTATCTCATAAAGAAAAAAAAATTTACAAACTCTTGAACCTGTCCTAATGATCCAGTCTGAGGCAATACACTCTTTCCCCAAAAGTCACCATTATTCTGCTTTATATTGTCATCAATAAGTCCTGCCTGTTTTTGAATTTTTATTAACTGAAGCATGCAGTAATCCTCTTCATGCTGACTTGGTTCTTTGAAGAGTAAGTGTATCATTTATGTCATTGTGTATATTAGCTCATTCTCACAGCTATGAAATATCCCATTGTATAAATAAAATTCAAATTGTCTATTTTTCTCTCATTAGGCATTTGAGTTGCTTACAGTAATACTGGAACTATAATCCTTCTTATGTATCTTTTGGTAAATACTGTAAGCTTTCTGTCGAGAGTCAGAAGACTGTGTCATAGGTATAGATTTAGTTTTGAAGAACTAGCAACTAGTTTTGTAAAGATTACCAATTTATACTCTGATAAGTAGTAAATGAGTATATCAGTAGATTTATATTCTCATCAACACTTGATATTTTTAAAAACTCATGTTTTTGGAAGTCTAGTGCTTGGAATCGTCATGCTTCTTGGATGACAAATGAGTTTTCAACATTTTTTCAACACGTTTATTTCCCATTTGAAAAATTCCCCCTGCAAAGTGTCTATTCCAGTCTTTCATCTGTTTGTACATTAAAATGCCTTTTTCATCAATTTGTAAAAGTTATTTCTTTTGTTTATGGTATATTTGTACTTATCCTTTTGAATGATATGGACAATGGAATTCAATTTATTAATTCCCTCAAGTAGTTGATCTTTTAACTCAGGTATGGCTCCATCTGACATGTGTCCTTTGTCCCCTGAGATAATTCCACTGGTAATTATGACAAGTAGTCTAAATTTACCAATTCCAGGCCAGCATTCCTGTTGGTGATCTTTGATTCAAAATAACCTTCAGTGTACATGTTCACTATTGCCAAATCATATTTTTGTGCTTTGCTGCATCAGACTCCTAAAATGAGATCACAGAAAAACTCCATGACTCAGAAGCATCAGTTTTCTTTTACCCATAAAAAGAGGCAACAATGAAAAGATGTATTTTGCCATATAATGGGAGTACATTCTCAGGTTGGCATCTCCTTTTTAATGAATTGAGAACTGAAGTAAAATTAATCACTCTTTTGTGATTTAATTATTTTATGTAAGACTGGAAATTTTTGTGATATCTTAATTAAAGTGTGTCCATGCTTGACTGCAGGGGAGTAGAACACAGTATCATTTTTATGAAAAAGTCAAATCTTGCATCCAGAAGGCATCAAGGACACTGAACTTCTCCGGCTGTTGCAGTTGAGGGTAGGTAGGAGTGAGGAGCACTTCAGGTGGAGGCTCTGGGACCCTCTCCCATCAGAATAGTTCAAATGGTCACCTTTTTTTCCACTTGGCCTTCTGAGAATTATTTGGAAAATGGGCTGAAGCTGCTCTTCATTTTTTTTTTGAAAGAGGATAAAACCAAGGAAAATAAAACAGAAAAAACTAATCAAAACAAACCAGGATGATGCAGGACTTCAAAACAATACAAAATCAATAATAGTTAGCATAATGCCACTTGCTATCTTCAGAATAGTAGCAGATACCCTCAGACATAGCGAAAATAAAACAGAACAGAACAGAATAGAACCAACAAAAATGAACAATGAATTCAGTAAAGGCCTTCAAAACAAGACAATAGTGAATCTAAATTGACTACCATAATATATCTTGCTATCTTTGAAACAGCTGCTCTTGGCATCAGATATAACAAAATCAAACAAAACAAAACAGAACAAACCCCAACCCAACAAAATAATGAAAATGATACAGGACTTCAAAATAAGACAATAGGGAATTAACAGTTGCTACCACCCTCAGAAGGAGATCCTCCCTAGATTCCACACTGTGTACTGCCCTTGTCTGCATAGATGATCAGACCACTGGCCCTACACCTGCAAGGTCAGTGAAACACCAAAACATCCCAAGCATCAAATCACATTTCACCTCAATAGCTATCATTGCTGCCTGTGTTTCTCTGGATTAGCTGGTCGCTTATAGGGCTGGGGAGGGATTGGCTCCTCTCGTTTGCTAGCCCATGTGCCAGAAGGAGCTTGGGGCTGGCTGTCCCCACTCTGGTGGTAGCCTCTGCATGGCACTGATCCTTAGGGAGGGCTTGCTTCTTGGTAAGATTTTGTTCTCTCCCCCTGAAGTCCCTCACTCATGGGGAAAGGCTTGGGTCTCTGTTCATTTTTTAAAAATCCCTTATTTCTAGATAAGGAGATAGATCTCAGAGGTTAAGTGGTTTGTTCAGCTTATACACTGACAGTGACAGGATTGGAGCTGAAATTCATTTTCTGCTGTCATCAAACACCTATACTGATGGTTTGGGGTACAGGGGAGAAATATCCTAATGATTCAATTATGTTCTTTTCTCTCCCATTTCCTGCTCTGGATAATGTATGACCATGAATAAGTTAGAGAGTCAGAAAGCCTATCTGCACCAAGAATGGAGTGTTACTCCCTGTTTTGCCACTGTTGCAAGTAGCCTCTGAGCTGTCATCTTCCCTGATATTCTTGCTCATAAAGAATTTCTTTCTGTCTCATTTTATGGCTCTAATTTGGTTCATAATTTCGAGTATACAGTTGTAAATTTTCTATTCTTCTTTCATTATCATGCCTTTACCTATTTTAGATATCTATTATTGACCCTTCCATTTGCCTCTTGTTAGTTGTTCTGTTTTGGTTTCTTGACATGCTCTCCTTTCTCATTTCTTATTTCTATTGTTTGGTGACATCAGATCCAGTGGTCTGGTCAGGGGGATTAGAAGATTTGTCAGAGAGAAGTTTTCAGGAAGCAAATTTGGGAAATGACTGACCTAAGGGTCCTTGTAGACTTGAAGAAGAAAAAGTAGAAGGGGGCAGCTTATCCTTAACACAGAGTGGAAATGGTAACACAGGCAGGTCCTGGAAGGGAGCAGACAGAAGTCAGATTTGAGAGGCAGTGACAAGAGTTCCAGCAGGGACTTGACAGGGAAGCTTGGCCTGGAGTGCTTTTCCTCATTTCCTGCTCCACACCTGTCTAGACACAAAAAAGAGGAGCATAGGGGGCAGGAACTCTTGACAAAACTGTTGATTTCTTGGATTTGGGGGCAATTTTTAGCAGAGTATGCAAAAGCAATGCAGGAATAGAGTTGTAGAAACTGATGAGGTCTTAGGGGAAGTCCTTTTGTCCCACAATTTTATTATGTATCTCAGGCCAAGAAAAGTCCTTCGACTCAGTTCTGGATGGAGTTGTGGAATGTCAGCCCTACTCTTTTCATCCATATTTACTCAGTTTCATGAGAGAAAAGAGCTCATGGCAAGAGGCTATGCTTTGTTTCAAATGCAATCAGAAGCCATGGAAGGGAAATCATGTGATCTGATTCACAAGAAGATGCTCTTGCTGCATAAAGAATGAATTAGAGTAGCATCAGACTGGAAATTGAGAGAGTATTCAGGAGGAAGGTGAAGTAGGAAATTGCAGCTATATTTTGAAGACTTTATGGAGTGAATATGGTTAGACAGAAATTCAGGAAGACTCAAAGTTTTATGACCTACAGAATTGGGTAGATAGAGAAACAGTTTCTGAGGTAGCTAAATGGGAAGGGTATAAGTATAATTGAAGGTAGGAGGGTTTAGCTGGAGGGAGAATGAACAAAATAAAGATTTACTCTCATTTGCCTTTATTTTAACTACTGAAATTGTCTTTAAGATCCCTGGAGCATGGCCCATTTCCCGGCATCCTGCCGAAAACATAGTGTAGTTCTTTGCCTCCAGGTATTTTGATTATAAAGAATATTGTGTTAATTGGTTTTCTGTCACTGTGGCAAAATACCTGAGATAATCACTTTTAGAAGGAACAGTTTATTTTGGCTCATGGTTTCAGAAGTTTCAGTCCATGGTTGCTTGGCTCCATCACTTTGGGTTTTTGATGACGCAGTATACCATGGTAGAAGCATGTGATGGAGAAATGCTGT
Source organism: Dasyprocta punctata (assembly GCA_004363535.1). Classification (NCBI taxonomy): domain Eukaryota; kingdom Metazoa; phylum Chordata; class Mammalia; order Rodentia; family Dasyproctidae; genus Dasyprocta; species Dasyprocta punctata. The sequence continues at coordinate 67,220 of RJWM01006664.1, forward strand.
TGACCAAAGCAGGTGGCCAGAAAATAAAAACAGAAAAGAGGGGGCCAGGGTCTAAATATCTTCTTTGAGGACACAACCCCGGTGACCTAACTTCCTCCTAATAGGCCTCACCTCTTATAGGTTCCACCATCTTCCAATAGCGTCAAGTTAGAGACCAAAGTTTCAGTACATGGGTTGGGGGGACACTTAAGGTCCAAGATTATACTCGTGCCTTAGTTTTCTCACTGCTGGGACAAAATATCTTACTCCTACAAAATAAGGAAGGAGAGGTTTATTTTGGCTCATTTCAGTCCACAATTGGCTGGTTGCATGGCAGGGAGGAATGGCAGAGCGTGGCACAGGATGGCAGCTAGGAAACCGAGAAAATGAAGAGAGGGTGGAGAAAGAAGAAGCCTTCCAGGTCACCCTGGTCAGCTACCTCTTCTGCCCAGACCCCACTTACTAACAGAAAGTCAGTTATAAACTCCCATAATCTATTTACCTTGCAAAAGCTCCACCTGTGAATGCATAAAGGTCTTGGGGGACCTTTATAAGCCACAAGTAGATACTATGGTATGATAGTGTTTTTAGTCATCCACTTTAAGAAGATCAAGCTAAGGGGATAAGGTAGAAAATAGCTTCGACTTCTGTTTGTCTTTATCCATGTAGGAATGGAATTAGAAAGCATTAGTATTCCTGTAACCCAGTTTAGGAGAGCCTTAAGTTACATCCACTGGAGGAGACAAGGTAAAGGGCCTTACAAATGTGCTAAAGGGGACAAATGTGAGGAGGAAGGGCACCCCTGTCCAGTGTGCTGTTGCCATACTTACTCATCCGACAAATGTTTTTTACAATACTTCTTCATGATAGGCCTGTTCCAGGTATTGGGAGTAATGCAGGGAGAAAAATAAATTCCTTGCCTTTATAGAAGTTGCATCCCAGGACACTGGTCATATCAGTACCTGCTCAAAATAGTGAATTGTTCATTGTTCATTTCAGCAGCAGAAAATAAACTCTTCACTTGAATCAGTCACACTATTTACTGCTTCCCACTATTTACTGCATCAACTTGTCATTTGCTGTACTTCTGTGTTCCACTCAGATTAAATCCAACCCACTCAGGACTGGTATTCCAAGCTGCAAGGATATGGTAACTAGAAGCCAGTTCAGGTTGGTTAACGCCTATCCTAGTTTCACTGTCACCCCTGTGTTCAGCCTTCCAGGAATAGCCTAATCTGTTTTGAACTTGCATCTGTCACATTCTCAGCCCTTGATATTGTCATTTTCATTTGAATTCATGGCACTCATGAGTATATAACTTCATTCATAAGGCTTGAGACTTTATTATGACATCTAGTATATAGATGTTTGTATCTTTATTTTTGCCTTTTCTTCTAAATAGATGGCCAGCTGCTTGTGCGACTCAGGCACCACCTACATATTTATTAAGTAACCAGTGCTTCTTGAGGGACCCACAGTCACAGAACTGTCTGTGGGGGACTTAAAGTGGAGAAGCACATTGTCTTCTGATTTTATCATTGTGTTCATCTCTGAGTAATTCCAGTGTTAAGGTCTCCCTTCACCCCTGTCTCCCATCTCAGAGTTTTCACCCATCACCTTGGTTAGTGAGGCCATCACCATGACAGCACCCCGTATGGCGCTTGGCTAGTTTCCTGCATTGAAAGGACAGTGGGGCGCCTTGCTTGCCAGCCAGTTTAATGTAGGATGTCACTTCTGGCATACTGAATTAAGGTGGAGGAACCAACAGCCTCAAAGAAGAGTCCATTTCTATGGAGATTTAAACAAGAAAATGACAGAGCACAAAGCAGTTTAATTTTCCTCTTATATTTAAGTGCAAAAAGACAATAATTAAGCCAAACCAGCATCTGAGTCCTGATTGTTAATTGCTGAGGGAGGTGCAGCATTTTAATTTATCCAGGCTTATTTGCAGAGCTAGACAGGCAAGGTGCATGTTCTGTACCATTGCCCGCGGTATAGTTCTGACAATGTGAGCATTAATCTTTTTGGATGTTTCGGATGTATTTTAAAACTGTAACTGCAGTAGTGTTCTTCCCTCTGAGTGATGCTGAGGAAAAGTGTGATAGCCCTTTATCTGAGAATGTGTGACTATGGAGTCATGGCTTCCATAGGGCAAAGCTGGCTGACATTATTAGTGAAATAGTCCCCCAAATATTTAACAGGTCTTGAGTATTTCACTTGTAGTTTGTTGGTTGAGTCAGCCAACTGAACAGTTATACTGAGAGTTTTAGACAAGAGGCTCCTTCAGGCTCTTTAAAGCATTTAATATTTCCACTTTTAATTATAAAACTGTGTAAATGCAGTGTTCTGCATCAGTGTAGCTGATATTGTGTCTATAGAGATGTTAGATGCATGAGGGAAGTGGGATTCAGACCCATTTAAGAATAGATATAATATTGATAAATGTAGATGACAGAACACTTCATTTGTGTAGGGTACTAAAATAAATCGATGCTTAAAGGCAGGAGCATATAAAGTATGTGCCACGTATCAGATATTAGTTGTAAAGCAGTGAGAAATCAGATGAGATTGCTTGGGTTTGAGGCTCAAATGTCTGGATGTGAGTTCTGGCTAATAGCTATTTATGTTGATAATTTATTTTACTTCTTTGAGTGCCATATGTGGGTCAGTAGTTCCTATCAGGCTGTTTTATTTTTCATTACTATAACAACACACAGAGTAAACTTGTTATATAAAAAAAGAGGGATTTATTTGGCACACAGTTTTGGAGGTTCAAGGGCATGGTGTTGGTTTTTTCCAAACTGTGGTGAGGGCTCTGTTGGCTCTGTCGTGTAATGGCAAGAGAACATATGAAAACAAGAAATTGCTTCTTAGAAGAAGGAAGCCAAAGAGGCTGGCATGCCACAGCCACTTCTGATGATGTGTCTCAGTTGACCTAGGGAACCTAACGTTAGGCTCACTTCTTAAATGTCCCATACCATCATCACCATCCAGAAGACCAAGCTTCTCACACATGAACCCTTGAGGCATACATTTAAGGCTTTGAAATTATAGTATGAGCTATTTGGAGCTAGTAAGGTAGTGTGTATCTAAGCACTCCATAGACTACAAAGCCCTACCCAGTGAAGCACTGAGGGTTTTAGAGCAAAAGAATAACGTATAGAAGCATTAATCGCTCATCTGCTTATGAGTGATGAGAGAAATAGCTAAATATTCATCAGCACTGAATTACTTCATGTGACTGTGTTTAAGGACTTGAAGCTCATCTTTCCAAAAAAGATCATCCTCATTGCCCATCATGGATACAACAGAGGCTCTGCCTGAAAAAGCAAAATGTGAGTATCCATTCATGTCTAATTATTTGATACATAATGTGCGATGCTTCAACTTTTTTTTTTAGAATCTTTTCTGTTAATTAATATCCATCAGAAGACTACATTTAGTATACATCCCACTCCCTTTAAGTTTAACCAACTTCTGACAGGTCTGTAGCAACTGATGTGTACAGTATGGTATCCAGTAATCACATGCGGCTACTCAGTGCTCAAAATGCGGTTAGTGAAATAAAGGAACTGAATATTTCATTTAGTTTTAATTTCAATTTTAAAGGGGATAATTCAGTTATTGGAAAACTTTTAAGCATGCTTGGAACAACTTGGATTTGTGAATTTACTTTTTCAAATGAATATTTTACAAAATCAAAAGACTGATCAAATATTTCTGGTAAAAATTTAGCATTGAAGTTGAGATTTTGTAAGTATAATATTCATACAGGATTTTGAATGCAGTGCAAAACAGTAGGAATAAAATATCTATTAATTTTTAATGTTAATTATTGTTGAAATGATATTATTTGGTTATATTTTATTATTAAACATTTTATCATAATTACATTATTACAATAAATTTGAGTTTACACTATTTTTAATATCTGCTAGAAAACTTTACACACACAGCTTACATTGTATGTTTTTTATAGCTTCATTGAGGTGTCATTAACAAATAAAAACTATATATTTAAGATGTACAACATGAGGTTTAGATTCATATATTACCTGTCAAGCTAATTAACTTATCAGTTACCTCATGTGATTACCTTTGCGTGTGTGCATGTGTGTGTGTATGGTAATAATACTTCAAATCTATCCTCTAAGGAGATTTCATTGTTATTAACTACATCTTTTTTTCTTTTAGAACTGATATAGATTTGGTAGCAATACAAGCAATCTTAAATTATGTTGTCTTAGACAACATGACTGAGAAACATATAGTGCTGAGATTATTATTTTTCTTTTCTTTTCTTTTTTTTTTTTTTTTTTTGCGGCACCGGGGATTGAACTCACAACCTCGCGCCTGCCAGGGCAGACGCTTAAGGCACTGAGCCAAACTCCCGGCCCTGGTTTTTTGAGGCAGGGTCGCACTATGTAGCTCAGGCCGGCCTTGTGCTCGCGTTGTAGCCCAAGCTGGCCTCGAACTCACAACGCTCCACCTACCTCAGCCTCCCGAGTGCTGGGATTAAAGGCGTGCGCCACCACGCCCGGCTTCTTTTCTTTTCTTTTCTTTCTTTTTTTTTTTTTGGTACTGGGAGTTGAACTCATGACTTCGTGCTTGCCAGGTAGGTGCTTGTGCCGCTGAGCTAAATCCCTGGCCCCTAGATTATTGTTTTTCTGCCAGCTCTCCTTGGCTCTTGTGACCCTTCAACATGATATTGGCTGCCTAACATCTCCCCGGGGTATTGTTACACAAATAATACATTTCATTTGTATAATACAGTACATTGCACTTGGGTAATACAGTTTCTTTTCATTTGTGTAATGCAGTACATTTTTAAGATGGAAAAGGTAGAAAGGGAGGAAGATTCAGAAAGTAGAGGAGGAATGTTCTATAGTTGCGTTTTGCCTTCAAATCATGTCCATAGTTACTTAAATTGTATTTGAAGTTTCAACGGTATGAGCTTGGAATTCCCTACATTTTCTTAGCAGTCTAAACCCAGAGAAATAATACAGAAAGATTTTGGATGGTAGGATATACTGAAAAATTTATGTGATGTATAAAGGAAACTTATTAGTCACTTTTGTAGCCTAGAAAGTAGATACTTTACTAGATAACCAGGAATAGAAAAGCGGAGATGTGAGGTAAAGTATATGAAAGAGACATTTCAACAAAATGCCTTTAATGTGAAACTGAAGAAGAAGGTCTTCATACAGAATGTGTTGTAGAAAAAAATTGTCAATATGTTTATATGGAAGTGATAAGTATGCACATAAATTTGGGTTTCATTTTGTGCTTTAACTCTTTTTTTTGAGGAGAAATTAGAAACAATTCATATTTTCACTCACATGTGAAAATGAATCGAACATAAACATTTATTTCAAGTTTTTGTTGTTTTGTTCATTTTCCACCCTGTAAAACCCATTACCCAAGGATAATTCACCATAACTCCAGCTCCTCCCGTCTCCAGCATCTGTGTACAGCTTCTCCCAACTCCTCCATGTGCTGAGTCTTCTTCCCTCCACTGGAGCCTGCTTACAAAGCAGCTTCTTTCAGAAAAAAAAAAATCTCTTTAGAGATTTTATATTCAAACTTCAGTTTGATTTATTTTGCTTGTTGGGTGTAGGCACAAGAAAAAGGGATTCCTTCTTGTAAATTAAAGCTTAGAAAGAGCTCAGATATGTAAAATAGAGGAGGTCCGAGCTGCTCTGATTGAAGGGAAGCACCCTAAAGGCATATGACATTAATCAAGCACAACTCTAAGAGCACTGCCCAAGCCTACATTTGAGTCACTGTGTTATTTCTCTTGGGACAGTTCTGATTTAAAACTTACCTCTAATAACATAATGTAAAGTTTTATCTCTTTAAGGGGAAATTCAGACATCAGCTGACTGGCTGTCATTGGTGGTTTATACCATCTTCTATTAGAGTAGATTTCTTACTGAATGTCATGACATTTAGTTGCAAAATATTCTGGTGATAGACTTCTCAGCACCTAGACGATAGGGATAACTAGTATCTTACTGATTTTAGCGCATTTACCATCAAACAGCGCCTAGCTTTCACTAGGTATATAGTGAGCACCTGCAGAATGCATTCCATTGTGACTGGGAGTGAGTCCAGGGAGGACACTTTGCTAATATCTGTGAAATCAGACACAGTTATGTGTTCACTGTCTGACTTTTGTATAGAAGAATGGCCTGAGCCAGATGGCCACACCTTTGTTCATTTTTAGCAAGTTTTTGCAAAGCCTCTCTGGAAAATGTAGTCTTTTAATGGGAAAAATGGAAACCCTCTGAATATACACATATTTCTTACAGTTATGAAAAACACATGTTTGCAAGCTCTTGGATCTTTCTGAATGCAGGAAAGACTTGCTCAATGATTATAACCAAGAGTTGACTCATTCCCTGTCATACTTTCCATAACTAGATTTTCTTTTTGTGTCATCACTTCAGAGGCTTACTGGGGCAGCTGTATAGAAGCCCTAAAGCACTGAGAGAAAGCTGCAGTTTATGAACCATCATAGCAGTAACATTAAACTGATGACATATAGAGAATGAGTCTTTTTTTCAAAAAAGAAAATAAATGTAAGGAATTATTTTAGACTGGTGAAAACCCTTGAGATTAAAGACATATACTTTTTTTTCCCCTGTGTAAATGTTAAGATTTGTTTTTGGTCAATTTAGTATGACCATTTCAATCTCTTCATAAACTTTATTGTGAAACATCTGTTGGTAATGATTTATTATTTCTTTTTGGGGATTTAGTAACTTGAAGAGTTCTAGGGATGAAGAAATTTTATTATTTGTGAACAGATTAATTAGTTTTGGATAAAACATTATAATAAGGCAATTCATTAAAACTAAATTAGAAAATGGTCTATTTTGTGCTATTGAAGAAATGAAGATTGTCTAATGAAATTATTAAACACTATTAGGAGATAAGTGAAGTCCAATGCTAGTACTATAATAACACTGGTAGTAACAATAATTGGTCACATTTATCGAAAGCTTACTATGTACCAGGTGCTGGGCTAAATGCTGTGTTGTGATATCATAGTAATTTCTCTTAACTTTGTGACATAAATTATTGTTGTTCCTATTTCACAATTGAGAAAACTAAGATTGAAGATAAAGTAAGGTTCATGAGCAAGTTTGAATTCAGACACAGTTGTGTGACTCAGAAATGGAAGCTTTTAAGAATCAATCTATGGTATGGAGTTATATTTACAAAGCCATAAGTACAGATGTCTTAATAGAGGAGAGGCAGGCATTGGCAACTTCCTCTTTATAATTCGTAGTATGCTCTTGAATGTAAAAAGTTGTGTGCTGATACAAGTATACACACACCATTATGAACAGAGAAACAGAAGCCTCAAGTCTTATTAAATGGATGGGTCCTAAGTGTGCAGGTTGTTTAATTTCTAATAATTTGAGGTTCATTTATTTGAAATATACCCATTTTTGGATATTATAAAACTAAAGAGAAAAACTAGCAGTGCCTTTTCTAAGCCATTAAGATATGTATTATCATATACCACCTTGGGAGTTTAAGTCTTTTCTTCAAGGCTAACTTTATAGAAGAAATCAGAGCTGCTGCCTCTGCATGTCACTGGACAAGAAGGGTGAAGGACTGTGCACCGGCCATCAGTGGAGCTGCCCTCAAGACCCCTGTGAAACTGCTGACCCTGGTTGCCTTTCTCTGCCCCCTCAGGAGCTATGCCAGTCCTTGTTCCACCCACGAATCTCATGGTCTGACTGCGCGAACGCACCATAGCAGGACCTCAATGTGTCTGAATCTGCTTGCTGGCACCACAAAGGCCATTTGGTTTGCCAGGGTGCACATGCACGCCTGCACGAGTCCCCAGGGGACAGGTGGCACTTGTGGGCAGGCACGCCATTCAACTCAAAAGACCAACTAGGAAGAAAATGATATCTTTCAAACTCAGGTCCTCTGATAAAAGCTTATTTTTGGTTACTGAGGGGAAAATCAGAACAGCTTCATCAACCCATTCAGTGGCAACAGGGCTCTGGAGTGCTGGCTAAAAGGAGCATCAGTGGAGGACACGGCCTCAGGACTAGCAGCAAGAGACCAGAGACTCAAGAGACCAGAGCCTGTGCAGGCCCACAGCCGAGGCGTGCAGCTTTGGGGGAGCTCTGTGTCGCAGCTTCGCCTGTGCAGGAAGACAGGGTCATCTCTGTGGCCTTGGCTGAAACACGTGTTGGTTTTGCAAAGCTCCAATTTCAACACAATCAGTAATTTAATGTTTCATTACATTGCTCATCCCATGCATGGTGCATGACAGTGTTGTTACCAGCAATTGCATTTAAAGAATTGCAAGGAAGATTTGATTTGTCAGAAGACAGGAATGAATAGAGAATAGGATTGTCATGAAAGGAGGAAAAGGAGGACAAGGTGTGGAGTCACACCTGGGAATATCTCATTGCTTCTTCGCGAGGAAGCAAGTGCTCTGGCTAGAGGCCTCCTCAAAGTGGAATTAGAACCTGATGAAACTGAAAATTCACATTTCCAAGTTCCCATCTCTTCCTTGTGAGGACTGTGACTCTTATGGCTCTGAACTGGGAAATCCACATGGATCATTTTATAATTTATATATGAGTTTGTGTTCCTTTCTGCACAAAGACTACACATACTTCTCCAGAAGCACGTGCATGAAGTCTGGACAGCTACTGTTCATTGAGTGGAAGGAAACATGCCTCCAGTTGATAACCCTGAAATACGTAGTCCTCGTTGCGAATAATTATACTGGTCATATGCAAGGACAGAGAGATGAGAGTTTGGTAAGCACTTTAAACCACTGAGAGCAAAAGGAGGTGTCCTTTCTAGAATTCCTGCAGATGGACAACTCCAACTCCATTATCTTGACAAGGGGCTTTGCACATGCTGCCTCTCCTAACTCAGCCCATTTGACTAGGGTTGGCAAGAGTCCTGTCATCTCACTCCTTTATTGGTAGAATCTCTCTCATAGGCTTTTCCTGAGGCTCACGTTGTAGCAGCAGCATGTGGCCATGAGTCTACATGGTAAAAAGCAGAGGATTGTTTTGTGTAGGAATGAAGAGGGAGTTTTACCCTAGTGCTACTTTATTATGAAAATTTATGCATAGAGTCTGAAAGAATTTCGAAACAATACTTATAAATTTACCACCCAGCTTTTACCAATAGTATTTTACTATTCTTGATCACCTATCCATTCATCAGTCAACATCTGTATCAGTCAGAAGTCAGTGTATCAGTTTTCTACAACTGTGTTACATTTAACTATTAACTAACATCTGAACATATAACTACGTACAATGTTGTAATGTAAAATGTACACAAAATGAAATGCAGAACTCTTAGTTGTGCATTCATTGAGTTATGCTAATTACATATGCCTGTGTAGTCCATATTCCTATAAAGTTGTAGAACATTGCTATCTTCTCAGAAATTTCTTTCATGTTCCTTATTAGTAATTAATCCTTGATGCCATCTAATAGAAGATTCACTGTTCCAGTTGTTTCTATCATAGATTAGTTTTGCTTGTTCTAGAATGTCATATAAGTGGAACTATGCAATTTTTTTATGTGTAGTGTCACTTTAATTCAGTGTAATGCTTTTGAAAATTTTCCGCATTGTTGTGCTTGCCAACATGGGAAGCATTTTTTGTTGTTGTATAAGTATGCCACATTTTATTTGTCCTTTCTACTGTTGATACACATCTAGGCCATTTCCAACTTATGAGGACATTCTTGTACAAGCCTTTGTAAACATGCTTCTTCCATTTTCTGTGGTACATACCTAGAAGCGGTCACGCTGGGTCACTTGTCACATCTTTTTCAAACTGATTATTCCATTTTATATTTCTGCCAGCAACATGTGAGGATTTGAGTAACTTCAGAGTCTCACAAATATTTAATGGTCTCCATCTTTTTACTTTTAGTCATTTTGGTAGGTATAAAGCAGTATTTGATTGTGGTTTTGTTTTGCATGAAGACAGAGTTTTTAATTGCTTAAAATTTTGATGGATGAAAAGAAGAGAGAAGAAGCCTTAATTGTAAGAGTCCTAAAAGAGGTAGAGTTTTAGCAATGTCAGGAGTGCACTGGACAGAGTGAAAGCTAATTTGAATAGGTAATGTGTTTAAATTTTACTGAATTCAGATAAAGGGGAGGACTCCAAAATACACTTACAAACATCAAAATCAGCTAAAAATAAAAGAAATATATAAAGAGGAAATCTTAGAATGATGTTGAAATCTGAGAATGGTATTGACGATGCTCATGCTGTAAAATTCTAGATTAAAAGAAATTAAGAAGCTAAAAATTAGACGTGATCACTTATGTTTCTTATATGTAGATGTGTATTTTTTTATTTCATCACTATTCTTATATGTAGGTGTGTATATATTTTTATTTCATGACTATTCCTATTTAATAAATGTATTGAGACAGTTTATTTTGCAATTATAATTTTATCAACAAATTATAAGGTAAATATTCTTGAAGAAATTCAGTCACATGCATTAGTCAGCAGCTATGGAAAATAGAGAAACTTGTTAAAAACTTTTTGCCCAAAATACATTGTTACACCTTCTATAAAGTAATACTTACAGAATTTTCAACACAGATGGATATCTAAATTTTATGCTTTATCTTTGGTTTCCCTGGGATTTAATAATTTAGGAAAATCTAATCATCATGACAATTATAAATAGATTTTGCCTTTTAAATAGCAAAATATTATGTTAAAGAATCATAATAATAACTTTTTTTACATCCACTTATGTCTACTTATAAGATTAACTTTTTTTTTAGCACTCAAGACTCAAGAGCACTAAATTTGGAACTTTTCCCAAATTTTAATTTCATAATTTTGATAAAGAAAGTATAAATAACTACATTTAAAAATGTGAGTTGTTTCCCTATTTCTATTTTAGGTCCTTCTTTAGAGCCCACAAGGCAAGATTTTCTTCAAGAAGCAAAAACTCTCATTGCTCAACATTATGAGAAAATAAATGAGGTTAGTGCTTTAAATTTACCTAATATTGTTTTTCTAAAAAATAATAACTATTATTTATGTACTGCAATGGTTGTTTCAAGGGATTGCATGAATCCTAGTATGAGATAGGTTCTGAATAAAGGAGAAAACGTAATATTTAATAGCTGTAAAAACTGATTTTAGATGGCATTTAAAAATAAGATTGTTTAGTCCTACAAATTGTTTAATTTGACATATGTATTTAGTTTGTACATGCCAAATAACTTTGATGGTTTTTTTGGTGAATTATAAAACAATTATTTAAATTTGTTTCAAGTAAATATTCCTTTAAATTCTATAGTATAAGCTAAAGTGTAAAGTCTACTGTAAGATGCATATCTTCAGTGCTCTTAGCGTGACTTTCCCTGTGTTCTCCCCGACATTACTTTGTGTTAGAACTGTCTGCCAGGCTGGTAGCTACTACCCAAAGGCATAGACTGTTTCTTTTTTTTTCTTCAATGTTGTAATCCTAGCAACAAACACTGTTTCACGCAATACATACCTTCTGATGGCTCATTGGAAAATGAGCAAAAAGGGCGAAAGGGGATGGGATGTCATAGAGAAGCATTCACAGAGGAGGCAGATAGTTTGGGCAAGCGTTACCTTTTGTGACAAATGGACCTTTGGGGACACAGGTGAGAAAAGGAGATTGACTCACAAATACGAGAATTCTATTCCACTTTTGACTTATTTTCCTTTTCAACACTTAAAAAGTTTAGACAGAATTTTGAATAATGATTTTAAAGGTTTTACTGTTTTTTTTTTTTTTTTTTTTTGGTGGGAAGGGGGATTTTCATTTTTACATGTGTTTCTTTTGAACCATCCTCTCAGCGATGGAAAACCTTTTAGAGCATTCAGTGCTCAGGAACAGCCAGCCACAGCACGGGCCATAGGTTCACCACTTCTGCTAGCGGTCATAGATGTTTTTAATCTTGGAATCAACACTGTTAACATTACTGGACTAATTTTTTTCTTTAAAAAATTTAAAATTGTCTTCAATTATATTAACTTCATGAATAGGTACATGAAATAAATGATTCTCACTGTGCAGAGTTAGACACAACTGCCCGAGGCACTTGATCTGCTTTAAGAATTCCATCTAGTATTGACAACCTGATATTCTATCTTAAATTACCTGGCTAAACATGGTATCAGTGCACTAAAAGCCCTACTGACATTTTGAGTTCCCAATGATTTGAATTGGAAACAACTTGAATGTTTCACAACATTTTTATTTGGGGGAAAGTGGGGGAATAATAGTGCTACCTATAGAACAATCCTAACTGTTTGGGTAAATACCTGTCAAAGATACAGAGCTGCATTTGTTTTCTCTCATTCATGTTAATCAAAATTAGGAAGAAATTAAATGATTAAATCAATTTACAATATATACCCCATTATCAATATGGTTTTCTTGAGAGCTTTCCTCCTTGTATGCTCAGTCATTTCCGGTTTAGGAGAGAGAGAGAGGTTTGGGAATGTTCGCATTCATAGACATTTAAGAGTTCTTCAGAGATGACTGAATATAATTAAATTCCTACATGTTTATTTGAAAATTCCTATTTTTAAAGTGGACTTTGAGTCTGTATTTTAAAATCTCACACATGAAGACAAAGTTACTGTTTAAAAATTACATTTATTTTGAAGTGGAATATAATGTTCATGTTTGTGAAGGCTTTTGAAACGTTACATAGAGTAATGTCTGCTTTAGCTGATTCCTGGCATGTACTCTATAGTAGGCGATTTATACAGTAAGAAACATTGTCAAATATATTTAATAAAAATATAACATTATAAATTTAACAGTTGGAATTCATTATGCAATTCGCCAATTTATTTCATAATTTTATTTATTGATAAAAGTGATACATAATTGAGTAACAAAATTAATTTGAAAAATTGTTTTGTTCCTAGAATAAAGTTCAAGGTCCTTCTATAAATGTTTTTAGAAATAAACACCAAAAACCAAAATCTAGCAAATACATTCCTTTGGAGATTAAGAAAAAGGAAACCCTTGATGTTGATGTGTTCCAAGAACATCGGACAGCACTTCGACATATTTGTCTTCCCAAGGAGTGTTCCAAAAGTCGACATTCTGAGGGGCCTTTACGAGCAAAAACTTCTTTCAAGGAGCCACATTTTTTTAGTATAAAAGAAAAACAGTGGTCTACGGATCTTATCACCAGAGGTAAGATTTGAGTGTAACCAAGAAACTCAGCAAACCAACAGGCGAAACTGTGATGAAATCTTTTTGTTGCCACAGTACCCTAAACTTTACATTTTGTCAGTGAAAAGTCTTGCTACAGTGAATAGAACGACTGAACTTGGGGGAATGCCAGACATTGAGACGAGATCATCCTAATGGTAAAGGGAAATGTAGGAACAAAAAGTGGCTGTGTGTTTTCCAAGAGTGATGCTCTTTTTAGTATAAATCTTGAGACTTTATTTCACTGTTGTTAGAGCAATCCTGTGTTTAGACTTGAATTCTGCTGGGTGAGGGAGGTAGGACCGGAGACCTATTTATAAGTATGTTCCTTCAAAATTCTAAACAGGATTTGGGAGCTGTAGAGTTTTCCCTTAAGACAAATTATAGTAAAGATATATGGTTTATCAGAAACATAGTAAGGTAGAAACTGGCATCTATTTAAGCAAAGTGCTATTGCTTTCCTGACAGTACCAGTTTAAATAGATGACTTCTTGTAGCAAACTTTCAGTTGTAGCTTTCAAAGTCGCATCTTAATTTTTTTCCTCATGGCTATTTCTAAAGCTATTTATGTATTCATTTATTTGTATTTTTTCTTTTTCATTCAACAAAGAGCACCTGATCTGTGCCAGGCAGTGTTAGGAATTGGGGAATCGAAGATTAAAAAGGCTCAGAAAGTAATGGTGGGGATAAACACAAGGTAATCTCTTATTCTATCGTGTGATAATTGCTGTAATAGAGGTAAGTGGAAAAGCATTATGGAAGCCCTGAGGGATAAAAAGCAAGGATCAGGACGAATATTTATGAAAGGAGATCTCACTAGTAGTAGGTTTTAAGGAGAAGTTTGTTTAGTGGCAGGGTGGGAATAAGAGAGACCATATGGAGTGATGGGAGCAAAACAAATTAAAGATCTGAAAGGTGAAAGATGATGCTGTATTTTGGACAAAGCTCGGTGTGCTGAGAATTGAAGCTGGGAAGATGTACAGGGCTAGATTCTGAGGGAGCATAAACAGGCCTGGGATTTGAATCAATGCATAAAGAGCTGATGTTGATTTTGGGTAAGGACAGTGGGAAGTATGATCAGATATTTCTGTTAGAGAAATAAAACTGGCGGTAGAGACGGTTTCAAGAATGACAAAGACGTGAATAAGGGGGCTGTCTGAGAAGAGACTGCTCAGTCACGGACGGCAGCGGCCTGTGTTAGGGGCGCAGTGAAGCCTGAAGGATAGAGTGGAGAGAGTTGATCAGCATTTTCCCAGGCAGTCTTCAGAACTCTAGTCGGAAGCACTTCCCCTTAACAGAATGTTTGTTGGTCAGATAAATTTTAAAAATACACACATTATATTTCCTTCTTGGAGATTCCTACTGATAGGAAATATGTTTACAGCTCTGAGAAATACTTCCGAAATCTGTTTACTGAATGCCCATTTTTTAATAGTATGCCAAGAAGTGCTTTTGAGATTAGGTATTTAAAAAGATATACTGAGTAATTCAGAATTAGAGGATGATTTTAGGATGAATTAACAGGTCTTTGAAGAATCAACTGATTATGTGATGAAAATGAAGATTTTGAGAAAGATACTGACTGGGAAACTAGATGGACTTCATCAAGTTGAGATAGGAATGCAAGGTATGTGGTAGGTGAGGCGATGTAAAATGGCCTGAGTTCATTGCTCACAATTATGGAAGAAAACTAAAGATCAAGGCACCAGAAGGTTTTATATCTGATGAAAGCCTGAGCTCTGCTTCCAAGAGTTTGAACACTGCCTCTCTGGAGGGATTGAAAGTTATGTTCTCACATGGTAGAAAGGATGGGAAACAAAAAGGATTAGGAAGCTCCCTGAAGCCTTCCTAATAAGGGTATTGTGTTCATTCATGAGGGTGGATCCCTAATAATCTGATTATTGCCCCAAAGACCCTACCTATTTTTAAAGACTATTTTGTCATGAGACAGGGTCTTGCTGAGTTTCCCAGACTGGGCTTGAACTACGATCCTCCTGCTTCAGCCTCCCAGAGTGCTGGGGTACAGATATTTCCCACCATGCCTGTCTCCTAATTTTTAATACTATCAGATTGAGTGTTAGGTTCCAATCTGAATTTTGGTGGGACAGAAACATTAAAACATTCGAAGTGTAGCAGAGAAACTGATCCGGCCTGCGGATCAACTCATGGGTCTCGCCTGGAGGAGAGACGGGATGGGGGATGGGGGCAGGGCAAGAGGAGAGAGAAATGGAGACAAGTCGAGCAGTTCCGATCAAGTCTCGTTTATTGCGGAAGTGTTTACAGCTTATATAGAAGCAGGAATGGAAGCTGTCATCGCACAGGGGTGTGGTGAGCACGGATAGGCTGTTGTCA